>JAYRBW010146199.1:0-14704 GCA_036023295.1 Invenusta paracnida | reverse complement strand
TTAGAACACTTAAATACCTCTCATTCCCCTATTTCCAACCATCTTTTATCTTGTAATTTGTGCATTTCTCCTAAAAAAAATTTCAAAGCCATTGATTCTACCTCTAACAATTTTAACTAAAATATTAAAGAAGCCTGTTTAATTAGACATAACAAATCTAGCCTTAATACCCATCTTTTTAATTCGGGTGCATTTTTCTTTTTGAAAATATTTAATTAATTTGACCGCCACTTTTTTTCCAATTTTTCTCTGTACCTTTTTCCTGATGAAGTCAATAGTATTTGACGAAAACGTTTGAATTAAATATATTTGGTTGAAATAACTTAATTTTAAAAAGTTTATTATGTTTTTAATTGGAAATTGCTGTCCAAATGAAACAAAACATTAGCTATATTCAATATTTTATAAACAAATTTATATTTCATATTAATATTTTTTGTTTTTTATCCCTGTGATAAAACTACTACACACTACCCGGAAATACAATATATGAACAATATACATTTCTAAGTTACTATATTTATTTATTTTTTATAAATTATATTTAAAGTAAATTTATTTAAATAAATATATAAAGCTGTGTGTTTGTGTGTTAAATTTGTTTTATTTTCGATATATACATTCTTTTTTTGTAAATATTAAATTCTAATATGATTTATCTATAGGTTTGCCTATATTTTAGCGTTTTTTCATGCTTTGCTTTAATCTTGATAGGTAATTAATATACGTAGTATTATTATTATAGCTGTTTATTTATACTAATGCAGGAAAAACTCGTTAAAGTTCATATTATGGCGCTCATACGTTTTTATAGATAAAAAGGTTAGATTGAAGTCTAGACAATTTTATTAAAAGTAAAGTGTACATATTTTGCTTATTTCTTTTATGAAAATTAATATTATTATCCAGCCATATTCTGTTTTGTCATGTGTTTAGGATAATAAATAGAAATTAAAGAATTGTCTACTCAATTAATTTGTTTACATTTTTTTAAAGTAAAGTATATACTTGTGACTACGCCTGAGTCATTTGAAGAATATCAATCCCAAATTGAATTAATGATTTTTACTTTTCGTTAAATATATATTTTAGTGGGAAATTAGAGCTTGTTCAGAGTTTAACATCAGAAGTTCCGGTACAAGGAGTCGTGTTTAAGTGAGTAACTGTAATACATTATATGTTACACATCTCACATTTATTTACTATTATATTTTAGAGTGATTATTACATGCTTATGACTTTATTGTGCTTTTATCTTATTTTATGGTTTTACGTTTTATTTTACATCTACAGTTTTAAAACTACAATTATTATCGGAAATATTTAAGTTCTTCAGGGTGAATAATAAGTCTGGAGACAGGAATAAATAATAATTTATTATTTTAATTATATACAAGGTAAATAAAAAACCAAAGTTTGTCAAAATACTATCAAGAGAAAAGTATGTACAATAATACCAAGAGTCTCACAAAATTAGTTCAATGTAATTCAAACCACACCAGACCATGACTTTCTCAACACCTTGCATTTTTGATTGCTCATACCAGTTAGGATTTTCAGCAAGCTCCAATACATATACATTGTATAGTTTTTCCACTTCACTTCACCATTCACATAAAAATTGGCTTTGAGGGTGTAGGTGTGAGTGAGAGTGGTTAGTGTACCGTTTTACATTAAAATAATAAATTACTATTTGTTCCTATATCTCCAGACTTAATATTCCCCTTGTGTTATTGTCTCAAAACAAAGAAATATAATTATAATTTTTACAATTCTTTGACTTTGTTTTCAACCGACTATAGCATTGTAAATGGTAATGAATTAACATATATTAAACGCAAATTATTTTATTATACATTTTAGAAAATCATTGCCAAATGAATTTGTTATTATTGAATCGTCCTGTAACTCAGCACCTAGTGGAAACAAAATTCTTCTAGAAGTTAAAAATTATGTCATAAAGAGAGAAGAGGTAAGTTTCACAACCTTATTAACACAAGAATTAAAGTAAAATCATTTATTATTTCATCGACTGTTTTGTATTGTAAATCTACTGCATTATCTTAATGATATTATTCAAACGCGTTTTATTAATTTTATAACGACATATTTTATTTACATAAGTAGTGTACTTTTTAGATGATGTTTTTTTACTAAATAGGTACTTATTTACGTACATATACATTTTTTGTTAATTTAAATTATTTTATAAAATAATGTTTAGTTAATTAGATAAATGTTATTCAATTTATTAGTAGACATGTACCATATAATCTGTAGATGACTATTTTTAGATTGCATGCTTCTAATTAAATAAAATAGAATTTTGCATTTATATAATAAAAATATGTTCTATTGTATTATTTCTTATAATTATTTTTTTGTTTTCATAATTATTCATAAATCTGAAAATTTCTCGATATACGTGGATCATATTTACGTATTAAATTTATGTAAATTAATAATATTTTATTATAATATATAAAGAATAATTGTAGTTTATACTAATAACTATGTCAAAAACGTCTGCTTCTGTGTTGTTGTTATATTTATTTACACAATATTATTTTTTATTAGATTGTTAAAATTGGTCATCGGACAGTTTCAATCAATCGAGTACTGGAATCGTTTGATCTGCACCCAACCTTCAATATTCTTCTACTGGTTTTAGAAGATGGATCATTGGTACTTTTATTATTACACACATTTGATTAGTTGAGTCGTGTACAAATTGTAGTAATAGATTTCTTTAATGTTATATGAATGAAGACTATTTTAGAATATAGCTTATCTAAATAATAATTTTATAACTGTTTGTTAATAATGAAATAATACATATTGTATTTTTTTTATTATTATTATTACATTTTTGATAATTAAACCAAGTGTTTAGAAGTTTACGAATTAGTATTGTATAATACGTATCGCTATAACTATTATCCCAATTATTTTATTAAAATTTTATCTTCTTTATTAATCATGATATTTTAAATAAATCCAATTTTGCTAAAATTTCGGATAAAATAATTTAAATTTGATTTATTGACGACTGTATTTTTGTCGTGTTTTCGGTATAATTACATACATGTTCATATATAAGCAACAACCCAAAATGTGTAAAAAGATCTTTTTTAATGTTTTAGATGAGTTGTTGTCTTAATTCTCAAGAAACACGAGAAGTTGAAACAAAAATTGTAAGAATGTGGTTTGTTATTTTTTTCGGGATCTTACTACGCATTTATAAATGTAATTTATTCGTTTATGTAGAAGTGTAACGGAGTTGCATGGCACATTGAGGGAGCAGTTTTCTTTGTATGGAACAAAGAAGGAGAAATGAGAGTAGGTATATCAATAATCATTGTACTAATAGGTACTTTTACTGTATTGATATTACAATTGTTCATTTTAAATGAATGTTTTAAATTTATAGGTATTTTAGATAAAAATTAATTTTATAACGCTAGCTGTGCGTCAGTATTTTAAAATGCTTATGACACTCAATATTGTAATGTGTTAGTCCTGCAGTCAAACGGCGATTTTTCACTGAACCTTGTTTTAGCGTCCTCCTAAAGTTTTGTTGCACATTCTATATAAGAAAATCACGCTGATTCCTAATCCGGTTTATGACACCTTGTCACCCTTGGGCAATTTTCACTAAATGTACTTTATGCCGCAATTACGTAAAAATCAATTTCATGCAATATCTTGAGCTCTATATATCTAATATCAATAATGTTGGTGTCTATACCCATATTTACAGGGTCAATAAATACAATGAAATAAATTTTATGAACATAAAATAAATATTTAACCTCAAAATAAAAGTATAAGCCACATGACAGATCAATATTATAAGCACAACGCACAAGGAAGAGGGCAATTCGCGAATTACATCCGATGGAGTGGACCGCAACAATTAGAGAGCCAAGTTGCAACTGTGTATTGATCCCCTTGATTCTAATTTTCAACCTAAAGGGTTGGTAAATATTGTGACAGGGCGGGTAATTGAGAGCAGCAGTGCAGTCTTTCGAGACAAGTTGGCCTTCTGATTTTCATGAACCATTAAGTAAAAATAGTCATCACAATGTCGGCTAAAAAAAGTCACTGAAAGTAGATTCAATTTATGTATATGATACCAATTTGATTTATTTAAGACTTCTGGGATTTCAGCAATCGCGAAACATAGATTTCAAATGTGTATTGAAGTATGAATTGGCACTCCTACCAACATCGATGTTCTATGACAATGGCCAAATGAGAATTGCGACATCTTAATCCACATTAAAGCAGAAGTTACAAGTAACTGCCTCTTTAACAAATCCAGACGTCAACATCATCGATGGGTGCGCTATTTTGTGGGTGATACACTGGCCAAGTAATGCAACAGTATGTGAATATATCTCGGCTTTTGTCAAATATATCGAGCAGAAGACTTGTTACAGCAAAGTATTTATGATTTTCGACGGCTATTTTGATTACAGTATCAAAAGTGGAACACGCTATCTCGCTCGGGACAACAAGCTAGTCGATTGCACAACTTATCAATAAATACACCATTGCCACCACATAAGACTGTTCTCAGTGTCATCCAAAATAAAGTACAGCTAATTGACATGATTTGCGAACAGATGAAACAAATTTTGAATACAAATCATTCTCTTTTAGTTATCGGCAAAGCAGAGTATCCCACCAAAATCAGTAAAAGTCTAGTCTATAAAACAGGTGCGATTTATGAACGACTCAAGAAGAAGCCGATGTTATTATTATTTCGCAAATGGTGGAAGCAGCTATGGACGGTGACATGTCGATTATTGCATTATGTGATGACACTGATCATGTCATTGTGTTATTATTACATTACTATGTTGAATTTCGTCTCACTTGCAAATTGACAATGCAATCTACACATTCAAAACTGACAATTATCGATATTTTAAAAACAACTCAATAACACTTGAATATTATACCTAACATCTTGGCAGCGCATGCCCTTACTGGATGCGACACAGTAGTACAGTTGTATGGTATTGAAAAGGGGTTGCTTTGAAAGTTATCCGATCTCCAGGTACAACATTGAATCATTTGGGTATTATCGATTCAGATGAACATTCTATAATTGAAGAAGCCACATCATTTTATCTAGATGTTATGGTTGTAAAGAGCTAACTTCAATGTCAGATGTTAGAATTGAAAGCTGGTCCAAAAAGATAGCAAAACCAAATATATTGTCGGCTCCACTTCTAAAATCATTGCCACCTACTTCAGAATCTTTCAAGCAAAATGTACTACGAGCTCACATCCAGACAGCTATTTGGAGAACTGCTCATTTGCAAGACCCACCACAGATTGATCCTACAATGTTCGGATGGGCAAAAGATACTTCCAAATCCTTAACCCTGATAACTGTACCTCTACATGTTGCGCTTGCACCTCCTGAAATATCGAAACTCATTAAATGCACATGCTGTTCGTCTACGAGATCATCTGCGAATTCATTGCACTAACACCAAATAATTACCATGCACAATATTTTGTTCGTGTAATTGATGCCAGTAGTTAATACGATGATGATGGGGCTTATGACTATTTTTAAATTATCTTTTTAGCAATTTTGCTTCTGTGTGATCTGATTATTTATCGAACTTGTATAAATTGTTCCAAAATGACGAACAAATCCATTTAAATTTATGTATATACACGCAAACAATTTGTTCTCTATTTATAACATTAAGTGGAAACCCCACAAAACGTTAACTGTAGCTATATTATTTAACATACTAATGGCTTTTACCTGTGCAAAATTTAATGGACATCAAGGTACCTTATCTTTGTATTTTTGTGTTATCGTATTTTAAAATTATATACATTGTGAACTTTTTAATTTTGCTTATAATTCACGTAACACGATATATTCAATAAAATTGATATTACATTTTTTATGATAGTCGTTTTTGGATTATACAATTATTTTATGTTCATAAATTTAATTTTATTATATTTATTGACCTTCTAAATATGGGTATAGACACCAAAATTATTGATATTGGATAAACAGAACTCAAGAAATTGCATGAAATTGACTTTTACGCAATGGCGGCATAAACGTGACAAGGGTGACAAGGTGTCATCAACTGGATTCGAAATCAGCGTGATTTTCTGATATAGAAAGTGCCACAAAACTTTTGGAGGACGCCAAAACATACTTTTTAGTCTAACCGCATGACTATGTCCTCATTATTTCAATTATAAGAATCTATAGTAGGTTGTTATTTATATTCATTTTTTATATTTCTGTTTATAATTTAATTTTATGAATGTATTTTTTAGTTCTACGATCTAGCCTACCAGCTGCTTCCATTTACTTTACAAGAATCATTCTCGACTTGTGCAAAATGTGACTATAATATTCTCAAATTTTTCAGGTACATATTATAATTTTTCAGCTAGATTTTATACTAAATATTAAGGTATTTTAAATGTTTGCATACATTTCTTAAAAATAACTTAATATATATTTGTAACTGAATTCTCGATGATCAAAATGTAATTTTCCAGATGTAATAAAATTGTGTCCCAAGCAGCATGGAATCCTTTCTTCACACCCGACTCGATATTTACGCAAATTGCAATCACACACGATAAGTGAGTGGGTATTTACAGATCAGTTTGTAGATGAAGAAAAGATGATTGCTTCTATAGTTAGGGCGGACACTACACTATTCCGTGTTATACGGATTTCCTGCATTTCTTTGTAGTGCTAACGATATCTGTTCTGATTTATATTTTGACATGCTTCAGTTTTCGTTTATAGACAATTGTTTAGAGAAGTACATTTTGAATAAACGCATAATAAATAAATAAATATTATTTCAATTAAAATATTTAAAATTATTCATTATTTATCTTATTTGAGTTTATTTTTGTTTATTATTTGAGTTTTATTTATGTGAGTAAGTATATATTCTAACTCACATAAATGATATAAATATTGATATTTTTATACACGGAAGTTTCTTAAGGGCAGTCTCGTTATTATATACCCTTAGGTTTATTTGAATAATTTATTTGTTAAAATAAAATTACTCAAATTTAGAAAAAGTTGCAGAAGTTTATATTACTACAGAAGAAAATAGACAGCTGATTCCTTCCTATGTATATATGCAATTGTCGATTTGGGTAAAGTATCTATAAAACAATTGCAGTGACCGGTTATATGAGCGCTACGGGTTTATAATGATAAATAAAATTCTAAAATTAAGAAAAACAAAAAAATAAGAGGGTTTCGGGGGCGGTATCTGGTATGAATAAAATGAAACTAGCAACAATTGTTCTTATTAATACTATCAATATATCGAATATATTTTGAACTAAACTTCAGTGGCCCGATGGCTCTTCTTAGACTCGACACCGGTGTCAACGACCGACCTTTGGGACCTTATTATCTTATCCAACAGTATATCGGCCTGGGCCGATTCTCTCAGTCGGTCACCCTATTGAAGGCTCTGCAGTGGGAACTTGAACCTCAGTTATGCTACACATGTCTGGCTTTTGTCATCAATGCTCTAATTGTACTTCCCATTGACAAAATTAAACTCGGTTAGTTTTTACTTATTATACTACATATATAATATTGTGCTATCTAATTTATAATCTTAGCGTTTGTTTTGTTTAACGATAAAAATTCAAATCGACATAAATACTCTACACTATTTAAGTTTAGGTTGATTTTAGAATGCTATGTCGTTGGGTGCATTTATTAGTAATGAATAAATCACTGCATCACTCGTATAATGACTTGTACAGTGTTTACATTATAATTCAGAGATGTAGACATACTTATTTGTATATTTATTCTTGTAAATTTAAGATTACCTGCTTTTATAACTCGTATAAGGAAAATCATTTTGAATATTTGTGTAACGTTTTAACATTACTTATATTTAAATTCAAGTGGTCAAACGGCAATATTATTCTCTTTATGTAGGTTTTTTAGAAGATTGTTTGGGTTCTTTTTACATGAGTCAAAGCAAGATTCCAGAGAACATCGTGGAACAGTACAAGGATCGCATGATCTGTTATACACGTCGAGTCTTCTTTCATTTCTTGCAGTAGGTTCAGGTTTAATACCTATGTGTATGAATAATGATTTAATATGTACGTTAATAATCCGATCTTTCTATAAAAAATACTATATTTATTGTCTACATTTCTAGAAACGGGTTTCTTGAAAAAGCTTTTCTACTAGCTGAAGATATTGGACACCGTGATTTATTTCTCGTAAGTGTTTTCTTTCTTTAAGAACATCGATTAAAATGTTTTATTTTTTTATATATGTTATATGCATTTATTTACTAATAATATATTAACATTTTGCGCCTTTATATATTATTATATATTATACATTTACCTACATTAGGATCTTTATCACAAAGCCACTGTCTTGGGCGATCTGGTTCTTGGTGAAGTGGCACGATTGAAAGCTAGACAGTTGGACAAAAGTTGTGAAGATCCGGGTGGGATTTAGTTTTATTTTATTTTTTAAACAATGTGTTTAAATGTTTTTTATGTTTTTTCATTACCACGCATTTATTTCAGTGCAGTTTCATAAAACACTATAGTTCATATTTGCGCTATAATTAGAAATTTCTTTACGAATCGTAAAATATATTAGACATAGTCAGGATATATTCCGTGAAAACTAAAAGTATAATCCCTCGTTATGAACATATATACCTATATACAATACCTATTTACCCATCTATATATATATATCTATATCAATTTAAATACTAAATGCAAAAAGCTGTAGTAAGTTTTTCATTGAAAATTGCTCCTTTCTTCAGAGATTAATAACTAATTTGTAAATAGTTTATGAATTTTGTAACTTTAACACGATTGCTTATTGTTATTACAGGAATTATTTATAAACTGTATAAATCTTATGGAACTGAAATTTACACAATTGAAAAAGAAACTATTATTTATGGTCAACTATTATCCTGACGAATATAGCATTATTTAATTCATTTATACATAATGTTTTATACGTTTTTTACATCTCAGACGTTATGTTTTAATTTTTCTTTTTAGATAATTCATCTGAATCTGGAAGTGATATTGAAAACTATATCGAAAGTGTTCCACATGAATGTCTTAATCCGTCTGATGAAAGGTACCTTCATGATTATTTAAAAAATCATGTTTGGTTTTAAAACATTTGTTATTGATATTGTTTCATTGTTTAATATGATAATGTTTCTTATAACTGTATTTGAAAATTGATATACTTAAGTATTCTTCAATTAAACAGAGGTGACGATTTCGCAATTGAAGACAGACTTTTGCAACAATATAACAAAATTCTCTATATGCCAACGTCAACAGTCGTTAACTGTACATCCATTCCAAAGGTTAGTTTAATTATTTATCTTTCATTGATTTTTGTATAAAATTTTAATTTTAACTTACAATTTTTCGTCTTTATATTTTAGGCAATTTTGGAAGGAGATGGTTGATTTTTTCCGATGAAATTATTGTTGGATTCCGATTTATTTTTAGTGACGATTGGTTTATAGTGTTTCGCACATTGCTGTAGATATATATGTATAACCTAATTTTGATTTGTTATGGTGTATTATTAGTCTTATATAATATAAACACGAATTCCATGATTTATATATTTATTACTATTTAAAATAATGTATATATTATAAAAAAATTTATATAATATGATAATGTATGTTTATAGGCCCTGCTATATGTATAATCGTGTAACTGTGTTGTAAAAGAACTTACAGCGAAGAAACTTATACGAATATATTCAACATTATACTGGAGATCTCTGTATATTTATAAGTAGATTCTTAAGCTAGATTCACAATTACATAATCGGCCGATGGAAAGTCGGCACAATAAAAATATATCGGCCTATGCATTTACAATACAACGATAATAGGTTAATGAGATTGTATTTGATTTGATGAATGAAAAGCTTGGGTGGATATATGTATAATGTATATTAATTATTTAAGCTTGTGTGATTAAAGCTGTCGTAAAATGTCGGTGATTCTTGTGATCTTTCAAACGTACATCGTACAAATGCGTAAACTGTCTAACAGCTTCAATAAGAGCTTCATCATTCATGTTAAAAAATTATTTTAAAGATAGTTAAATTGGAGTAGTCGGTCACAATACAAATAGCAATACACAATACAATAGCGGGAATGCAGCTGACTTTCAGTGTCATTTCAAGTCATCGACAGTGACCTGAATACTGTTTAGCTCAGCCTACTTTCATCGCCTACTTTCAGCCGATACAATTTATTGATTATTCTATTGTGAATACATTTTATTGGCCGATAAATTTAATTGTGAATCTAGCTTTAGTGTATAATATACAATGATCGATTATTGTTTTTTTTCCATATCCATTGATTTTCATGAAGGATATATTGATTGCATTACATAAGCAATAGAACATTTAATCAATTGGATATTTATTGTATAAATAAATAAAAATATAGATGAGAAGGTAAACTCATCGAAATTTACATAGAGAATATTAAGTTAACAGTTAATCATCAAAATTTACATAGATAATATAAAGTTAACAGTTAATCATCGATATTTACACATAGAGACTATCAATTGTTAATAGTTTTTATTTAGTGTATTAACAGTTATTTTTCAGTTATGGAAGGGCCAAAATTAAAAGTAGGTGCAATTATGAAATTCATTACCAGAGAATAAAGAACGATAAAAAGAATTGGAATTATTGTTTTCATTCAATGATACACTTTGTTTTTTAATAGTTGCAGAAACAGAAGATGATGTTAATGCAGTTGGTTGGTATAAAGTTTCCAAGATCTCTATTTGTTTTACGTATTTCAGGAATAAAATATTATTGACCGAAGTCCACATCATGTAGAAACATCTCATCAAGATCCTTGACAACTTTTAAACCACCTAACCTAATTTTCCAGGATTGATGCCACGCCATAAACATCTTTACCGCCCATTCCACTATTTTTTTTTGTTTTCTGGTATTCTAGAGGCCTTGAGCTCTTGTATGTCTTCGGTCGTAACAGCCACATTTTGTCTAGATACAGGACTACTTGGTGGTTTTGTCTCAATGCTAGAATCATGATCATCTGCAAATATTTATTTTAGAAAAGACTGTTCTTCAGAATCTGGTAATAAATATTTTTCAATAAAACGGTTATCAATAATCAACGTCAGTCTTTTCTCCTATGCAATTGAAACGATAATTATTTACAGTGATAAATATTCAAAATTTGAAGATTATATCAAAATTCCCAGGCGGAGATTATACGTATTTATCTACTACTCGTAAAATAATTATATCGTTGAATATATTCGATAAACCACTATATTTCGGAGTTATACGCAAAGTCTACTCGTCTCCGCTTCGCTACGATTCGTAGATTCTCAGCGTATAACTCCTCAATAGAGTGGTTTATCATACACATATAATAATATGTTTATTAGCAATAACAAATTATGATCCTTACTAATTTTGATAAACTTTTAATATTATAGATTTTGATTTGCATTGCATAATTGTAAACATTGTGAACTTTTTTTCATTTTAAAGACTAAACTACATACAAATACAAAATTTTTACTAACTTCAAATTTTTCAGACTACATTAATTTACCATTTTATGTGACAGTTGTCTGTCTTTGTGATTTATGGTATCCTCTAAAACTTCCTAATTTTATTGGTATTCAACGTCATTAATTGGACAATAATATTAATTAAAAATCAGATATCCGCCCGTATTATATAGCTATAATGAATAATTTAAAGACTTTAAAGTGGAACTTACAGAAACTCATATAAATATAATAAATTTGGAGACAAGTGGAATTGGAAGTAGTATAAATCTGCCCGTATTATATATAGCTATACATATATATACTCCGGTTATACAGTGAAAAGAGAGTTGCTGAGATATTTGCAAACATTAATAGAGAATTGAAAAAGATTAATTCGCATTAAATCAAAGACGTTTAAATATTCTATCTATATATAATATATTTAAACGTCTTTGCATTAAATTGAAACACGTAGGTTGTAATAAGTGAAGATGTCGGTGTGTACTGTAAATTTCTTGTTTAATATGATTAAAATTAACCACAATTTTCTAGCTTTCGAATTTATCTGCATTATTATACATTTACAGTGTATGGTATAACATTAATTTATTAATATAGTTAGACAGACAAAGACTACATGACGGGCTGCGCTGAATGGAGGATGACAAGGTGCGGGGGAAAAAGCTGATGTATGTGTGTGTTTTAAAGTGCATGTTAACTTACATTATAGAGAAGATTTGATTACGTACTTGATTGCAATATTATTTGCGATTACTATTTTAAGCTTCCCCGCTCGCGCACACTGTTAGTACGCGAGTGGGGAAGCTTAAAATAATAATTCACCGTATTGTTTTTGTGGATGGTTTATTGTCGGTTCTACCGTATACCTTTTCACCTTTTTGTTGGGTTTTGAAATATTGTTGGAACTTGAATTATATTTTATATTGATGATAGAAGACAATTTTAATATGACACAATTTTTTTATATTTTCCAAATGTCTTCTATTTAGAAAAAAATATTAATTAAGTTATATTGATAGCGATATGTATGTTTTTGTCCTCTTTTTAGGCAATTTGTTCTTCATTTATCTATTAAAAAAGTGGAATTACAAATTTTAGTGCCTTAAAACTTTTAAATAAAATGTAATATTTCAAATGAACAGAATGTAATTTTGATGAAGTTTGCTATTTCGTTTTTTGAATTATGTGTATAGTTAAATAATATTATATTGCATATATTTTAATGCAATATAATATTATTTAGCATATAGTCTCACATTTTTAATACGTTTGTTTGAAAGGTAATCGGTTTGGTTTCTGCGTAGCAATGATTGTTAATATTCGGTATGTTTATTGGGTTAATTTATCAACAATTAATAGTCTTTTTCGGGTATAAAACATTTGTCAAATTGCAATAGCTTGTCCTTTTTGGTTTTAAATACTTTTATTTTAAACATGTTAATAGAATAAATATGTGTTATTATTTAATAAATTATACACCTTTTTATTCATAAAATTTCTTTTATGGTTTAGTTATATAATTTAATTATATATAGTGTTAGTCAATCTTAGTTAATATGCTTACCTAAATATATATTATACACTAATTTATTTACTCTATAATATGAATTGCCTTACTAATTATAAATTAAAATAGTTGTATTGTATATTTTCAAACAATTTAGTTTTTATCTTATTTTGATAATTTGAAAAGTATATTATATATATACTAAATTATCAACTAAGTGCACATATTATGTCTTAATCTTGCTTTTGGTAAAAATTTACCTAAGAATGTAACTATATGCCATAGGTAAAGATGATTTGTATAGAATAGTATAACGAAATGTCATGAATACAATTTTATACGTATTTATTTCCGAAAACACAGCTCATGTCGGGACTCTATCATTTTTATATTTCCCCTATTTACTATCATATCTATAAACTGCTACTACATGAAATGAATTATATTGTTTATCACCCCACTTCGACTGCCTCCATATTTTCAGAATCCCAACATTATATCTTATTTTTTAGAGTGGTTATTTGTTAAGTCTTAACAATATAAAGAATATATTATTTGGTATATCTAGTTATTATAGTTAAATTCAAATACATTCGATAATCCATAATTTTAGCTAATTATACTTACTTCATTTTTATAAATGATGAATTGATTTACTTATTAAGCAGCGCGTCCACACTGCGATTTTTGGCTATTTTTGACCATTACTGTCCATTTTGTACGGCCGTCGGCCGACAGTCTCATTGTCAATATACTGGTCTATTATAGGCGGAATAGTTTTTTTCTGGTAGCACTGAAAGTAATGAATTTAACATTTGAAAGATTCGCGTGGTTCTGTATATTTTCTTTGTTGTAAATGACTTTTCTTTCTATTTTGTTGTTAATGTCAGTAATCTAAACATTTTTAATTGCTGTTTATGGATTCTTCTTTTATTATTTTATAATATATTAACATTTGCAATGGCTGATGATGAACTTTTTTGTGTTATTTTATAATTACATATTAAAATTTATAATGGCTGATCATGGACTGTTTTATATTATTTTGTAATTATTAACATTTGCGACTGCTGATAATCGACTTTTTATATTGTTTTGTGATTACATATTAAAATTTATAATTGCTGATCATGGATTTTTTTTATTTATTTTGCAATTATTAACATTTGCGACTGCTGATCATAGACTTTTTGTATTATTTTGTAATTATTAACATTTGCAATTGCTGAGAGTAGACTTTTTTCCATTATTTTGTAATTACCCTGGTGAAAATGACGTATATACACGTATTAAAAAATACGTATACGTCACATACTTAATACACATATGTTACGTATACGTAACATATATGAAACGTATACGTGACGTATACACAATGCATATACGCCACATATACGTGACATATACGCAATGCATATACGCAACATATACGTGACATATACGCAATGCATATACGCCACATATACGTGACATACACACTTGCATATACGCCACATATACGTGACATACACACTGCATATACGCCACATATACGTGACATACACACTGCATATACGC
>JAYRBW010146188.1:0-14704 GCA_036023295.1 Invenusta paracnida | reverse complement strand
CCCCAAGAAACTCTGGAACAGGCAAATTTCGTATATCTTTGCATGGAAAAACCTCTTCCCAGGCTAGACCATCAGACGCAGAAGATGACGAATACATTGATAGCGTATGATGACAAAGATTTGATAACACTAACTACAATTGACGGTTTACTTATATTTTACGATATAAATAGAAATAGAAAAACTCAATAATCTTATGCGTAACATTTGAGCCAATAGTAGCGCAGCTATATCGGTGTCATATCAATAAAACTGACGTCAAAGGAATTATTTGGCCAATAAGAAAATAAACCCTTTTTGTGCTACGATCGTTTAGTAGAAAAGCCCCTAGCTCTCTACGGGGCTTATTCTTACTCCTCTTACTCCCTACGGAAATATTGACAACACGTGTAAAAATATATGTATTAGAAATAAGGTATACAAGTAATTGGAATCATTGGGTATACGGGTGTCGTGTAGAACAACAGCTGTTAGGCACCAAATATTTTATTAAATATAAAGCGGTGACGTTACTTAAACGGACCTAAAGAAGCAATAATATCTTTGAAATATTAAGCACAAAGTTGTAGAATGTATTTCAGCAACAACAGCTGATAATAATGAGGTTAATAACACAAAAGCCCAAATCGATTAATTCCCCTATCACAAAAAAACGCGTTCAATTTTCTCTCCTCTTGCAGTGTTTAGGGTTGCCTTTCAATATTTTTAATATCCGCTAATGATCTCACCATTTTATACCTACATTGTTTGAGTGAGTTGATATCTTATAGCTTGCATACTAAGGAGGGTTATATCACTCTAGGCAATGCAACGTGAGTAGCCAGGTGCCAGCGAGCGCAAAGCTATACATTAATATAGTGTCCCAATTAACAAGCAGATTGTGGTGATATTTTCCAAGAAAATGCCGAGAAAAACAGGACTTATAAACAGGATTCATAAAAGTTGACAAAGATTCTATTCTTGGATTTGCATCTCAATTGATGTGGGAAAATATTTGAAATTACTCCTTGAATTGTAATTTATCATTTTTGCTATATTAAATCTTTTCGTCCGTGAGTGTTTAATACCTATTCGTATCATAGTCTGTACCTACTGTATATTTACTTATTTTGCCAAAATGCTACTCATAATAAAATTAGTGATAACCGTAAATAGTGACGATTCTATTTATTTTAGTAAAAAGAAATTAATCAAAAATACCTATCACTAAAGATTTTAAACCGAATTACAATTAATTTAAATAATTAATTTTCTTAAAACAATGTGCCCTAATAAGTAGCCTTTATGAGTAGCAAACGTTGTTCCTTCCATCCAGATTTGTATCATTTATTACATACAGTATAGTCAAAAAGCTGAGGGTTCTATTAATCTTGATGTAGTTATTGAATTAATGCAACTCCAATAAAATATATTACTATTTAAAACTCCAAAAAGTACATACATACACTTTCGTACATTATAAAAGTACGCATACAATGTTTAGAGCTATATAAAAATCTTCCTCTTTCATTGAAAATAGAAATAATTTGGTCCTCAACTGTAATTTCAACAGTAGTCAATTTTCACAAGGCTATTTTTCTCTGCTCCCAAAATTGTCAATTTTAAAATTCAAAATAGAAACCACTAAAATCTAATTTTGTATCTACTATATAGAAAATTGTTCATTATCACACATACAATTTGATTGTAGTACAATATTAAAATATCTAATATAAAGCAGTTAATGCTGTTTTAGGTACTATACTAAGGTTACTATAAATTCCCGTATATTTATATTCCACTTCGATAAAAATGTATGACTAATGCACAACATATACCTATACTCAAAGTTTTCAGCTTATATTAAAACAGTATAGATCGATATGTCATATCTGAATTATAGGAAAATGAATAAATTTCAAATTTTATAAATACATATATATGCAAAAAATCAATTTATACATTTGAATGACCTATGTCATTGTGTTTATGTTGCCTTTCTTCTTCATACTATAATATTTTAAATGCAGTAATGTGACATATAGTCATACTTTATTTTGTAAAAAGATATTTGTTGAATTTAAACGAAGTAAATTACTCAGTTACTGTTGCATATTCCGACAGCCTAAAGGCTGGTTTGTACTCCATTCGTACGACATGTACGTCTGTGTGTCCATTCGGAGCTGACGTACGAAAATTTCGTAAAACATTTACAGTTGTAAGGCGTTCTCACTCCGATACTAGTGTTAAAATTAGCCAATCAGAACGATTTGCCGCAGAAGGAAGGGGAAGTGAAAGTTTACCCCTCGCCTACGAATACAACACTTCGTATGACATTAACGTTTTACGCTATTGGAGCTAAATATAGCTATAATCTTAACAGATTATTTGATAGTGCTACCATAGACATTAATTTATTTTCTTCTCTGCCTTATAAGATTAACAATTATCCGATCATATCTATGGGGCTACTAATACAGTATCTTTGATATATACATTATAATTACTACTAGCGGAAATAAGATACTATACCTATACTCAAGCGAGCGCTCAGAATCACGACAATATGTCGATGGAATGGTGACAATTTGTTTCACTGTTGCCTTACGTAAACGGAAACTATTAGCAACACTTTACTGACTGTTTCTAGTAGCCAATATTCTTTAGGTTACAGAAAGCCTTTCTTTAACTTTAACTGGAGATACGTGTATATTTCTTTTTGTATAAGGGCCCAGTTTGTTTCATTATCTCATCGAATAGATAGCGATTTATGTTGAAGTACTTAATATGTCTTCATCGAATAATATTATTTTCTAAATCAATGCGAATTCACTTAGACCTTGATTTGCTGATTATTTTTTCTCATGTAGTATTTTCTTTGACACCTTTTTCGAGTACGCAAATAAAGGAAAAATAGATCAAAATCATTCATATTCTCTCGTGTTCTATAAAATGCAACAATTGAACCTAGCATAAAAAATCTGTGCGTCAACGTTTGTGTAGGAAAATACCGTTTTTGATGAAAATATTTAACGCAATCTTCGTACGACCTGCCGACGAAGTTGGATGCTGTAAATAACATACGAGATTCTCCGTAAGTCATATAACAAAAAGTATAAACCAGCCATACGAGTGAGGAGATCCTCCAACCATTGCGAAACATTTACAAAAGTTTGGAGCTCCTAACTTAGTTAGAACAGTTTTGCATTCCACGCTAAATTTAAAATCACCCTGCTACACCTTTTCTGAAATTACATATGTCTAAATGTCGTTATTTCTTTCAGAGCTTACTTGTTTCCAATTAGAAAACCAACACTCTTCAAAACAGCTCTATTTGAGGATATTTGAATTCCTCAAGTCACAAAGATGGCAGGTATACCACAAGAAATACCCAGCTCGAAGGGAGAACCCATCAACCCGGCATCAAACGCCATTTCTTCGAGACATGACAATGTTTCTTCCAACCTGTCAGATCACTCAAAAGCGCAAACCTTTAGTAATCTCCAGAGTGAAAGTGCGACTAACAGCAATCCACCACCGATAGCTCATACACCGACATGTTGTGGCAATATGAGCTCTAAATGGATGGTCGTGCCATTACAGTCAAAATTAATCTACAGTCTTGGTGTAGTAGTGTTTCTAGCCTTAGTTATCGCCATCGTGATTTTCGTAACTACTGCACAAGTTCGAATATGTTGCGTAACACCGATTTATAGGGATTGTATTAGTAGGTGCTGCCAGTATAATGATCCCAATCCGGGTTACTGCAGTACAGTGGCAGTGAAGAATCGAAAACGCTGCTGCAAAGAGTGTAAATCTTGGCGATGCAAGTCCTGTACTTGGGTTAAGCGTGAGCTTGTTGACAGTTTTTCTTGTAGCAGCTCAATCCAACCCAATGTCACACTAGAAACTGCTACCCTAGTCTAGGTAGATCGGCTAAATATCTGTGTATAGGCAACTCTCTATAATAGTGCTGTATTAATAGGTAGAAGGGGATAAAATCCATTCCATAGTTTGCACATCACGCAAAAATTGATTCGTAAGAGAAAATGTCAGCAGTTATATACTGGTATAAATTTAGTCTGAAAAGTCTGAACAACTTTTACTCCCACAAAAACATGTATTTATTGGCATTATCAGGAATTCATATGTACATATGTGTTTACTTTCTCAGGATTTAATCTTATAAGCACAGATTTATTTTAAATAAATTACCAAAGAGGTATATATAGATGTTTTCATTCCCACAAGTTATATATTATATCGACTATATTAAAATTTGAAACGCAATCAGCCATATCTATAGTGAGTGGGTGGGAGGCGGGGCCTTCCGCATTTTTCTTGTAATTTTTAAAGGAAAATATGGAGCGATGTCAGCTTCCATGACTTTTCACAACTTTTAGCGCTATATTCACTATTATGCACCCAAAGTGCTTGTCACGTGACCATAGCCTATAAATGCACTCTTTGTCAAAAAATGATCAAAGCTTACTTTTTTAAATACAAAATTCATCGTTTCGGCTACTATCTAATTTCATGTAATAAGTCATAGAGTACTATAAAAATAGGTTTTCTTACCGAAATCATGAATTTAATATTTTAATTATTCTTAAAAAGTGATAAAAATGCATAATTGAACCCTTTTAAAAGAACTAAAAACTAGTAAAAACACGGCTTATATTACACATTAGAGTAATCTGTAATTGCGAGATGTAACTCTCGTCCAATCAGAATGCAGTAATCTGCCTAATAACGGATACACTCTCGTCCAATCAGAATGCAGTAATCTGCCTAATAACGATTAAAGGGAAATGAAGTCTCAGATTGCTAATTGATCCACTTTAAATTATTGAGTACAAACTTTAATCTTATGTTCAGCTGTCATTAATAAGTAACATAATATAGGAAAAAGTTGTTTTTGTCAATATTTGAAAATTATTTAGAATTATGAAATAATTATTAATTTACCTTTTACAGCGCTATCGAAATGCTACTTCAGAGCTAAATTTGATGCCTTTGTTTATCGAAACCGCAATAATGCTTTGACAGGCGTGTTCTCTGTCCGGCCAACTCATAGCATGCAACTAGTCTGTGACAAAGACAAAGACAATATATGGCGGCCAGCATATTCCAATTCTCTGAGATCGATACTATCGGGTCAGTAGATTATAAATGCAGTGCTTGTAAATTTGTCAACCACTGCCACAATATTCACAAAATATCATATTTACGACTTAATATTTTTTTTATAGGATACAATTTGTATTTATTTGAATTTACTGATGACATTTAATGCCAATTTTTTACTGTACCCATGGAGATGCCTTCATTATCACCAATTTAGATTCGATCCAGAAAGCCACGCTGTTTGTGTAGATTCAAAATGAAAACCTTGTATTTTGTTATATCTTTTACTCATTTTACTTTAGTAAACAATACATAAACTTTCGTTTAATTAAGATAAATTGAAACTTTTTTATTACTACAAATGTTATTTTATCTGAAGTATATTACTTGAAATAGTTCATCAGATATTGAGATATGTAGATGATTCTCAACAGGGCGATGGAATAGATTCAAAAAACCCTTTTTATATTTTTGACGATTAATTTGAAAAATTTAGAACAAAGTTGGGTATATCATTTGTTGATAAATAAAATTAGGACAAATTAGAGTAAAAAGGTAATTAGTACAATGTAAATTTTAGAATTAAATATTATACAGTTCTTACAAATAAATATAAATAGTTTCTGCATGCATAATTGAATTCCAAGTATATTTCATTAACATTAGTTTGTGGTATCATTGTGAATAAAATAAATATTGTTGTAAACATTGCAATTTCAAAGTTTCCATAAATCAGATTTTCTAAATTTAAATTTTTTTTTGAAAATAGGAGCACACTATAATATGTAGACAATTGAAAATAGATTAATTTTATGCTATTATTAGCTATGGAATTTAATATAATATATATAAAAATATAAGTTTTTAGAAATACAAATTTATTTTATATAGTACAACGTGAATTTTAATTATTACTATGGTCGATTAACTTTAGTTTGAAAGAATTCTAATTATTATTATTACAATACAAGAGCAGCATCACCTATTAGCTTAATTCAGAGATGCTAGCAGCTCTAGTTATTGTGGAACTATAAGGAGAATAGGCCTATCTTCGACCGCTAATATACATATTAAGTCAGGCTAGAGTGTGTCATACAGCTAGATCATCTATGATATCATATTATCAACATAATGGTCAGTTAGGTGCTCGTGAGCTAAATGTACCATAAGTTGGTGTATTAAATGAGTATCTATGATGACACATTGTTTGGGGAAATATTTAAAAATCGACCCAATTCTAGGTCACTTTATGCGGAATGGGATAAATTTTAAATATTTGTCTTCGTCTTATTTTTTTATTTTTGACAGCACTTTTTGAATAGATGTGTTAATATTAGAAAACAATTTTTTTCAAAATTAAAGAATTTTTTTACAAAAATATCGGGTTTATTTTGTTTTAAATAATCTATTTATGCACAGTATCTATTTACCTATATAAAGTATTTAAAGTGATGACACCAAATAGGCCTAAACCTGCTAATCAGTCGACTAGCACAGCTGCTAACCAGGGGTGAGTATGTGGGATTAGAACCCAGGACCTTCTGTACACAAGACTAACGCTCTACCAACTGAGATACTCACCCACAAATCAATAAAAGTAGTACCTACCATGCATAGTCTTAATTAACCACTTGTTTCGATATAATAGCGCAGAAATGATACGAAAACTTGAAAATCTTAGTATTAGAACGCTGAGTTTATAGAACTAAAATTTAATAATTTTGTGATAACGTGGCAACTGTTGATAAGCAAGCTAAGAGAACGTGAAGTTTTTATTTTTTATTTAAAACATTAAATTTCTGAACCCTAAATTTCACTATAGTTTGACAATTAAAATATGCCATTACTTTTTTATAAATTAATATATACGTCATAGAGTAATTAAACATAGAGTTTCGACTTTTATTGACTCTGCTGTTTAATGCTATAATTCAGATGACCGAAATCCTTTGCAAATAATGTATTTTAAAATTAACAGAAATTAAACTGGTTTTCAGGTATAACGCATTCAATTGTAATTTATTGAAAACTTTTGTATGTTAACATTTTTTGAATATTTAATTTCCTATTAAATTTTATAAAATTTAGTCGACATATTTAATACCTACTTCTTTTAGACTAATCATTTGCGTAAAATATATTAAATTAAAATGATTTTATATTGACTAAATTTACAGCGTAATATATACTTAAATGAAATCAGAAACTGTCAAAAATCTTTGTTTAATTACTCTATTGTATACATCTTATATTGAGTAAAGTCAGACTTAGCGGAGAAAAACGCAATTGATTTCAAACCATAAAAGTCAGCGTCGCAAAGCGCACCTAAACTAAACAATTTAAGCTGTATCGTTACTTTTTATGATTACATAGTCTGCAGGTTGTATTTTATTAAATTATTTATCCAAAATATATTCCGAATTGACGTAAAGCACTACATTTTGATCCACTACAATCTATGTTTTCAACTCAAAACTAGATAGCAATAATCTAAAATATTATTTATTAAAAATATGTTGTAGTTAATTATTTTACGATAACCAACTTGCAATTTTTCAATAAAATTTCCTACTACTAAAGAGTAGTAAAAAGCAATAACAGAATTTTCAAATAAGATGGCCATCTTAAAATCATTTCGTGAGTTATATCTCATTATTCTCCAGTAATATATGACAAAAATAAAACTTAGAAAATTTAGTATTATTAAGTAAAGTAGTAGTATTATTAAAAGTAGAAATATGAATGATCGATTTCAAACTACAATTGTATTTTATAGGGTGTTTCAGCTATTATGGCTGTTTTTAGATGATAAATTTGACATTTTTATACTTTCAATTTTTATTATTAATTTAAATAATATCTATGTTATCAAATTATATTGCAGTGATAAAATGCAATGTATGATATTTATATTTTTTAAATCTGTAATATAAATATTTAAATATTTAAAATATCTATGACTGTTATTCTAAAATCAATTTCATTTTATTTCCTAAACTTCATTCTTAGAGAATATGGATTTTGCTATTACAAAAAGAGATATAAATTGAATAATTAAAACATTTAGACGCAATGAAATGCGGCAGTTGATATTCCCCGTATACTGCTTGGGGGGACGGCGTCTCTGAACGAAGAACAAGACAAACTGCACTTGAGTTTATTGAAGCTGTATAAGTTTGGAAAGAAAAGAAAATAGAAGTCGAAAATCAGTTGTTCGAGTCAATCTCATACCAATCACCGCAGAGCAAATAAATTCAGATCCACATCTTAGTTGTCGAAAATTAGCAGCTGAACATGATGTCAATAATCTGCTTATTTACCGAATAATTAGTCACTGAGGATCTTCATTTGAAATCTGTTTCTGATCGATATGTGCCCCACGAATTGACCCAGGCGATGAAGAACAACCACGTGCGTTGTAGCAGAGAGCTTATTTGATCTGCTGGTACAAGACATATAAAAAAACGTACAGTACATACATACGAGAAGTGGTTTTATTCAAGACCAATGGGATGCTCTTCAGCGCGAACTTCCTGGATTACTCCTGATGGCGAAAAATCCACCATCCCCAGACGATCGCCAATGGACAAAACATTAATGATGATTATTGCTGTGAATTTCGAGGACCTCAGTTTTTACAATGTTCTGGAACAAGCCAAAACTGTTGACTCTGTCAAATACATGTCATTCCTAGATGATTCATTTGTCTCCTTTTGACATACGAATTTTGACTCTGGGAAAATGCTGTAATACAGCACGACAATGCGGGTCCCCACGTGTCTTAAGTAACAAGGCACCACATCGAATCAAAAAACGTCATTCTTCTTTTACAAGCGCCCTACTCACTAGACACAAATATTCTGGACCGTTTTTATTCCCCAAACTGAAGATGGAACGGAGCGAGATTACCTTTGATGATCGAGATGCTCTTCGTGCTTTACTAGATGTCGCGCTTCAGAAGTTGAAACCGAGGATGATGAACGAGCAGTATAACAAGTTGGTCTAGCAATGCCATCACCGACAAGGGTGGTGGTTATTTGTAATTGCGGTTTTTGATATTTCCTGTTGTAAATTTGCTATGTACAAATACATACTTTATTTGTTGTTACTAATATACGGTTTTTGTCAAAATTTCCTTTAAAAACGGCCATAATAGCTAAAACACATAAAACACCCTATACTAACTGTACGGGAAGAACTGGTCAGACTACAACGCGCTGTTTTTTTTCTCGTTATAAATATCAATTACTATATATCAATAAATATTAATAGTCAAAATAAAAGTGTAGTAGCTTAAAAGATGCTGACTGCTCTAGTCACTGATGCTAAATAAGGGAGAATAGGTGTGATGATAAGAACAGTCGACGAAAGTAGAATCGTTTTATTCAGCCTAAGTCAAACATATTACTTACGATAGCTTAAACCAAAACATGTAACTAATGATAACAAACGTAATTCAAATTTAAATACGATATAGTAAGCAATAGAATCAATACTGTATAAACTTATATAATAATAGAGTTCATTACATTAGTAAGCAATATAACCAATACTGTATAAATCTTTAAAATAATATAGTTTATTACATTAGTAAGCATTATAACCAATACGGTATAAACTGATACCTATAGTAATAGAGTTCATTGCAATAGGTATATATATATAAAATTTGACCGCATACATGTACATCAGTCTAGAATACATTAAACAGCTCAATAAAACATCTATAGAAGTAATAACATAACTATTACCCAAAACATTAATTTGATATGATATTTTATATTTAGAGCTCAATTAATAGTATTTCTAGATTATCGCTACATGGTTTATGTCTTGTACATGTAAATGCTTTGTGTGTTAGCAGCAATAAATATGTACATAATTAATGTTTACAATTACTTGAATTAATGAATTACATAATTTGTACAATCATAGAGTAATAATACCAAGAGAGTTCACTTAGCGTATTTGAATGTATACATCTATCAAACTTTACATACAAGGTAATTCGACCATGAAGACTTCGAATTTAATTTCAAAAATGCTTTAAAAAATTGTCTCCCTGATTTAAGGTAACATACTACTTTATTCCCATATAAAGTGATAGTTGTATATTATTAATAAAAATCAATTTTCAATAAAATTTAAATAAGTCATTCAATCAAAAAGAAAATAGTTTAAATAGTTATATTTAATAAAGTAGTAATAATAACGTCATATAAAACCATAAATGTTTCGTACACACTATAATGTCCAAAAAAATAAGATTGTAAAGAAGGCTCACTCTTTTGATTCAAACGGAAAATCCACCATTTTGAAACTGCACCAAAAATATCCAAACGTGCGTCAGAATGTCAGCTACAATAATATGTAATTTATAGAAGTATAGCTTAAATAATAAAAAGTTTTTCAATAGCAGCAAATAACAAGTTTTGTCTACATTATTTGGTATGCATAGGCTATATTGTACGGGCACTTTATTTCGTATTCCTACGGCTTAAAAGTAGGCAAAGCTAGTTATTTGCCGCTATCGAAAATCTTTTTTATGATTCAAGCTATACTCCTATACATTACATATTATTGTAGCTCTAATCCAGGCGCACATTTCTATAGTTTTACTTTTCATATCAGTACTTTATATCATGAACATTTGCCAGTTTGAAATTTAATAGTTTATGCTGTTTTAGACGTAAATTACCATCGCATTGGTGAGAATATAAAATGGCGAACTCTGAATATTTGAACAAACATATCTATACTTTTTTGACTGAGTGAACTCTTTTGGTATTATTACTCTATGTGTACAATCTTTATATAGGTATTACAATACTAATCGCATTAAACCGTAGCTTAATGCAACAAAAGATTAAAGTATTTAAACGTAGAAATATATACTTATTCTATACTTACATAGCGAACACCCAGAATCTATACGTAGCAAAAGTACCCTTAACGCGGTTACTGTGCACGTATCTAAGATGTATATTTGAGATGTAAAGATACGTAGCTGGGATGAATATTGCTATTTGGGTTATATATATGCAACTGTTATTCACATAAATTTGTTCAAGAATTAAATTATATTAATTGTTTGCTATCAGCATAATGATTTAGTATTAAATTAAATATATTAAACAAATTATTCAATTAAAGTTTAATCAAATATAATTAATTATAAATAAATAATCGTGTATTAATTCAATATTAAAATTAAATTCGTCCTAATGAAACAGCTAAGATGATATTGATGATATGAAATTCAGCCATTAAAGAAATTACATTAAAAAGGGTGCAAAAAGATTAAATAGTGACAATGATTACTGTTTAAAATTCATATTTATAGATTAAAAAGACTTAATATGACTTAAGACATAATATGAATATCTAAACTGGAAAATTGATTAAAATAGAGAACAAAGCAAATTAAGAAAAATTGTATGACAATAAAGGTATGAAGTTTTATTTTGTTTACTATTTCATATTAATTAGCTTATTATATAATTACAAAGCAAGTATTTATGAGTTTCATTGTTTAACTGTAAAATCTTTCACTTCAAAGAATTTTTCATAATCGCTCTATATTTTTATGAGTGTTGTAGTTTAGATATTTTTGTGTTGCTCATTATTTATATATATATATATATTGATTTTGACAGTAATTATTGTAACAATTAAATCTTGGCACCCTTTTTAGATCAATTTCTTTAATGGTTGTATTTCATATCATCAATAACATTTTTGGTTTTTGGTTTTGAGGATCTCCTTTCTTGGCTGTTATTTTTGCGACCCTGTCGTTTTTGTTTAGATAACAATTCATATTTTTCAAAATATTTCTATATTAATATTTGGTCATGCATACAATGTAAAAATAATTGATTTTATAAAATTCTGAAATAGTAAAAAAAATAGTAATACATTTTTTATAAAAAGTATTTATCAAATTATTTCTTCTAGCATCAAAACTGATGAATAATCTGATAAAATTTAATTATTTAAACTATTTTCCGATATTTAAATTACTGACAGAGCATCATTGATGTAACTTGAAATTTGCTAGCAACTTTAGCCAAGATTAAAATATAGCTCATAATATATGTATAACAAAAACTTTAATAATAAGAAAATACATACATAGTGTATAGCCATATTCACACAAGGCAAACATATATCTCCCATCACAATTTAGAAGATGCACGTATGTATGTTTTGCAGTAATACGAATATATCATATCTATTATTTTGTTACAGTTTCAGTTTCACTGGCATTTTAATGTATTTATTTATTTCACAAAATGTAAGCTTATGTTCTTGCTATATTTGTAAAATAAAGACCTTTGTACAAACCATTTTGTTTCTTCTTATTCCTCATAAATGTATTTCCTTGTGTATATAGTAAGAAATAGATTACCCCTTCTTAAGAAATTTTATTAATTAAGCATAAAACAAATAATAATCCGAAATTTTGGGACCTTAATTTAATCTTCATGGTTACCTATATATCTACATTTCTCTGAATTATTATTTTTTCTACATTACAATAAGCTTTTGTAAACTTCCACAAAAGGATGCACTCAGTATAAAGAAATTGGAACTTTACCGTATAAATAGCTCACTTCAGATGGCACCAATTAAGTAATTCCAAACGTTCAGAATGACACTTTCGATCTTCCTCCTCATCGAAGCAGCTGTGCTTCTAACAACTTTGGCCGTTGAAGAAAATTCGGCGAACAACGACGCTCTTGCTGGAAATGAGCAGCGATCGTGGGCCAATGCGATCGAGGGTAAGTGGATCATTAAAGTATTAGAAACTAAATTTGTTCCATTACAAATATTTCACGTTTTCTTTCGCAGTCAACTTGAACAATATAAATAAATTGAATATATATACGAATCTATTTGCACAATATTTTTAATTTAATCTTAAAAATTTAATAATAAATGCAGGAATAAAGCACATTAAGCAATATAATTTTATTTTAATCAAATAATAATAACACTTGATAAGATAAAACAATAATTTTGTAGCGGAACGCTTCATATAATAAAGTTCTATTTTGCGCTAGCATAAATATAGCAAGTATTTCATTAAAAAGTAATGCTTAGGGTTAGCTTAGATTTCGTGTTAAATTTCGAAGATTATTTAAATAATTAGAATTATCATGTTAAGCTTACTATCGCTTATATTTTGTAAATAAATATTTTTAATAGTTAGACGTTCAAGGAAATCTGAATACGAATAATAAAAAATCGTAGATTAAGGTAAAAATATGAAGTAGCTTCGTGTAGTTTCATTTAAAAATATAAATACAATATTATATATATAATCACACAGTCTTTAAATACAGCAATTTATGATTTCAAAATTTCATTTTTAATAATGTTTACTTTTTAATGTATAATTCATTTAATCTGTTCTTCATTATGTATATGTATATGTATATATATAGCAGTATACTTAGATTATATAAATAGTTTAATACAAGTCTATAATTAAAATTAACAAAACAAATATATTTTTGTACATTGCTTTTTATATCACAATTTCTTTTAAATTTACAGTTGTTTAAATACATATGTTATGACCATAGATATTAGTCAGGGTGAAGTATTAAAACAAATACTATGGTTATGACTCTCATAGCTTTCCCTGAATTATTGAACAAATTGCAAAATTTCAATGACTAACATAAAAATCTTTAATTTACAGTAATGCCAACGTCAATTGTGCGACCCTGATTATGCAAGATTTAGCATTTGACAATTGACAATTCATCAATCTTGTCATTGTTCAAAGGAATAATTGGCAGGTATATACTCGTAGTATAATATTTATTTAAAAAATCAAACGTCATAAGTATGTCTTATTAAGTGTTTTGTTCGATGTTGAAAAAAAAGATGTTATTATACATATATACATATGTATATACAGGGTGATTCATAAGCCCCTACGACATAGAATTATATTAAAATACTATCTATTTTACTTCATTTGTTATTAGTTTTACATCTATAGTTACTGTCTATGGTAAATCAATCATTTATTTAAATATGTAGATTTCAAATAATATTATTGCATTATTGCATTATGACTCACCAGAGTAGGTACCTATACCCTCAAATTTTAGCTGCTGTATGGTATCATGAATCTGACGAAAGTGGTACGATTTTGAATAAAAGCGGACAGGGCGACCAAGTGAACGAGGTGATGAAATTGATAATGTAACAGGATCAGAACACGACAACCCAACTATGTCACTAAGAAGATGATCTAATGAATTAGACATGTCTTATTCGAGTTTACAGCGTGTAATGACAAAGGATCTTGGATAAAAATCTTAGAAACCAACAAAGTGTCAATTTCTATCTCAAGAAGATCATAAAAGACGTGTTGAGTGGTGTGAAGCAATATTGCATAAATGACAACCCTGCATTTGTGTGTAAGAAAAGAAAACGTTTTTACAGACGAATGTGCGATTTATGCAGAAGGAAAAGGTTCCTCATTAAATATGTCATTTTGGTCGAAACAAAATCCCCATTTTTGGGAACAAGTAAGGCAACACCCACCACAAGTTATGGTTTGGGCAGCTATGTCGGCGAG
>JAYRBW010146177.1:0-14704 GCA_036023295.1 Invenusta paracnida | reverse complement strand
AATTAGAAACACTATCGAAATTGTTGTGTACATTTGGCAGATAACCCGAGAACAATGCGCTAAATGAATGAATCTATTATATTGATAGCTATCGATTTGAACGATAATAATTAGAAACACTATCGAAATTGTTGTGTACATTTTGCAGATAACCCGAGAACAGTAGACGCACATGACGTGCAACCCGAGGACACATACATTTGCAATAGAATAAGAGAACTGATAGAATATATATTTTACGAATATTATTTCTCTGTCATTATTAGCCTGCTCGTTATTTAATAAAAGTTTTTTAACTGCCATAAATCGATAATTGAAACTATAGACCAACAAACCGAGAACAATATGTTGATGTTCATTCGGAAGACAACCCGAGAATTGTAAAAAGCGCGTAATATTTATTTGTTTGAATTAAAATGTAATACATTTAATTTGACTTAAAAATATCGTTATAAAGAAAAAATAAGCTAATTGATGGCTTTTTCAAATGAAAAACATATTTCAAATTATTAGAGCGAATAATATAATATAAGCTATTACAAAGTATCTTCTGTCAATGAATTAATGTTACACAGACATCAATCATTGTTTATAAAACGTAAAACTTTTTTATAATGGGTGTTATTAAAAACATGCAGCATTTGAAACATCTATAGTTATTGATTAAAAAATATAAAAAATGCTTCAATAAAATAAATCAATAAATGGTCTTCCTCATAGAGTAATGATTATAGTATAAATACTCTTACTCTATGTTATTCCCTAAATACAATTCGTACGATAGTTTTTTATCCAAAAATTAGAGAAGTGTGTTTTGCCTCTGGTCTTAAAGTAAAAATCATTGCTTCAGCTTTATAGTAGATACATGTATTTCATGTATTAGATACAAATCCATAGAACAATGTTCGGTTAATATAAAATAAAACAAATGAGTAACCTATCCATAGAACAATGTTTGGTTAATATAAAATAATAAAAATCGGTAACCTATCCATAGAACAGTGTTTGGTTAATATAAAATAATAAAAATCGGTAACCTATCCATAGAACAATGTTTGGTTAATATAAAATAATAAAAATCGCTAACATATCCATAGAACAATGTTTGGTTAATATAAAATAATAAAAATCGGTAACATATCCATAGAACAATGTTTGGTTAATATATAACAATAAAAATCGGTAACCTATCCATAGAACAATGTTTGGTTAATATAAAATAATAAAAATCTGTAACCTATCCATAGAACAATGTTTGGTTAATATAAAATAATACAAATCGGTAACCTATCCATAGAACAATGTTTAGTTAATATAAAATAATACAAATCGGTAACCTATCCATAGAACAATGTTTGATTAATATAAAATAATAAAAATTGGTAACCTATCCATAGAACAATGTTTGGTTATTATAAAATAATACAAATCAGTAACAAATACATAGGACAATGTTTGGTTAATATAAACTAACAAAAATCGGTAACATATCCATAAAAAATGTTTGGTTAATATAAAATAACAAAAATCGGTAACATATCTATTTTCTTTTTTTCAACTGGAAAAAGAACATTAAATAACCACATTATAAATATTGTTAAACTCAAATAAGATATTGCTGAATTATAATAAATTATGTTTCGCCTACTACTTACTTGACGCTTTGAAGTTGAGGCGGCAACGTTCGATACTTGATTTTCTAATAAAAAAGATGCATACAAATATATTCAAAAAAGAAACAAGGGAGAATACGTAAATGTCAGCATTAAATTTTATTGAATGAAATGATTAAGTGTTATTCATTCATAATAGAAATCATTCCCGTAATAAGAATAAATATAAGCGTTTATAGTAAGTAGATATAGGAATCGAAACATTAAGGTACAGTGAGTCAGGTGACATAACAAATATCATAACATGAACAAAACTCTCTTAGGTAACATGTAAAATAATACGAATATAATATTAACAAACTGTAGCTAACAAGTTATATCGAATTAATGTACAATAACTAGGTACAAGTTAGGAACTAACCAGTTGGAATTTCCAGTTGTTTGATCCTTTTTCCGGTCGTCAGGGTACCAATTTCGCTGGCCGACAAAATTCTTGCGATCTTTGTTATTTCCACACTTCCGGACGATTGTCTGTACCATTGTTTATGGACACCTATTGAATGCCCAAGGTGATCCACTACCCACTGCAACTGATTAGCATCAAGATCCAACAATTGCAACATAGTGGCCAAATGCTTCCTGACCTTTGTAGCTGTCATTAATTTGGGCTTTTCAGTTTCGTTTCCTGGACACAATAAAACACGGCGTCTCTTCCTCGCATACTTTTTAGAGATTTTGTTGTTGGGAAAACAAAGTTGTTTTTAGCATTTACTCCATTGCAGCTTGATAGATCCCTTATTATTTCCAATGCTATGGACACTTCTTTAGTAATTAAGATCGGTACCATTCTTCGTCTTTTTCCTTCGACATATACCAAGGTTAAGTTTTTCGCCAGCATTTTATCCACATTATCGAAATTCGATTCGTCCATGGATTTATTGTAATCCCTCTCTTTCCACGGTCAAAGTCTTCCCATTGTATTTTGCCCGGTTCTCCACTTCGTCTGGCATTAAATAAAATTAGTCTTGCTTGAGCCAATTTAATTAATTTCACAAATTCAGATTGGTTTAGAATTCTGTGAACATTATACTTTTCGATAAGATTTTCCATTGTGGTCACAATACAGGTCCTTAACCGATTAATGTCTGCTTCGTCAAGTAATTCTTCAGGAATTCCTTTTTTTCTTTCAGACAAACATTGTTGTGCAACTCTGGTGTATGCTGTCCATTCCTCACTGTATAATAGCATGACGCTTTGAGAGGATTTAAGGAGTTCTTTCTGATTAGTACGAATGGCATGGCCGCGCATAATAGTGGCGAGCGTCCTGATACCGTATCCCAGTTTAATAAATGTTGAAGGCGCCAGCATACTTATTTTGTTATTGGCATAAGAATATCCACAAATTGTTTTCATCGACTTGACTATCAAATCCCACTTTTCCGGTTTTAAAACATCCATGAAAGAAGCATTTGGCTTATTAAGATTGGTTCGTACATCAATTAAGAGCCTCGCCAAACTTCGGATTTTAGTAGAAATTGCTTGAAGTTGACCTTCTGTGTCCTTAAAATATAGTTCGTGCTGAATGACTTTCAATAATAATATGTCACTTTCGATAACTTTCGTTATTCCATCACTTTTTCCGGCCAAAAATTGAGCCACTTCCTCGGGCAAACCTTTATCTTCGGACGACATTAAATCAGATGTTTTCACGAGGTTCCTCTGCAACGTCAACGTATCCTTCAGTTGTGCCTTGCTTCCAGGACAGTTAGTCGTATGTCGCCAAATTTGAGTCTTGACTAAAAACCCTAAACAAAACGGACAAGGCCCATATTTTTCCCATTCAACATCTTTTGTTCTTTGTATCGGAATTATTACTCCCTTTCCTTCCTTTATAACGTCCATGTTATATGCATAGTCACCTTTATTCATTAAAATTGTCAATAGACTTTTTCGATTTTTGGTACCCTTTGGAGAAAATTTCAAAATATCCCTTGTTTGATTTTCGTGCACAGTTTCAAGGTGTCTACCAATTTTGATGACCATTTGTTTGCAAATGTAACAACAATGTTTTCGTTTAAAATCTCTTTTATTAGTAGGTCCTTCTTTTATTTGAATTGTAATTGGGTAGTCTAAAAAAAATAAAAAATAAAACCGTGTAGAGGCTTATAACTTGGACCACCACTCCCTCAGCGGAGCTGTCGATTATTAACTCCTGTATTGTGATGATTGATTACTCGTAAACAATGTTTGATTATATAACTTGTTATAAAGTATTAATAATATAAGAAATCGTTTGTACAGTTTTGATCACACAAATAAATATAAGCCACTCGTTTCAATAGTTAATTAACGTTGAATCAATATATATTGGAGGTTTTATATACAAAATATACCTTTTGGGATACTGGTTGGTAGGACATATTCTGAAGTATAAACATTAACAAAAATATATTAATTTATGAAACATACATTGTAGTAGAAATAAATTATTACAGATAGAAAAGGCAGTTTTAATAATTACAAAACGAATATGGCAACACATTTCTATATTAAAAAATATATATAAATGTATACATGTAAACGAATATATGAATAACAGTAACACTGAAAAAAATGGTGTATTTGTCCAATTAATTGTTAAGGACTTTTTGAAAATATCGATGGAATTATGTATGAGGAGGAAACTTGAAACAAAAATTAATAATTATTGTCACAAGTGCACATTATCGTTTACAAATATAATTTAATATATTGTTTTTAAATGTGGTAACAAATTATTATTTTGAATAGCACTTAAAGTATCTAAATAAAAAGCGCATACCTTCTATTTCACTGTCGATAGTCTAAAAAAGAAAAAAAGTGTTAGTTTGTAAATTATCATAGATATACATTAATGAGAAAACCTATAATGTCATACAAAATATATAAACATACTGAAAAGTCGTCTTCAGAAGATGACTCGCTGGAAGCGGGCTGTAAATTAAAGATAATATTTTATTTATTTATTTTCTTTACAAATAATAATAATACGTTTTACATTTGCTATTCTATCTTCCCCATTACTTTTTCTTGTGCTGAAAAATATATAAACAGGAAAAATTAAAATTTAGGTTTTAGAAAAGAAAATGGTGTTATTCGATTTCTAAATCAAAATGACTCACATATTTGTATGTTCATCCAGAATCCAGGGTCCCAAATCAATAATACTAGGATCAGCCACATTCTCACTTGGACCAGCCACATTTTGCACATTCAGATCAGCAACATTCTCACTCGGATTAGCTACAGTTTGCCCACTCAGATCAGCCACATTCTCACTCGGATTAGCCACAGTTTGCCCACTCAGATCAGCAACATTCTCACTAGGATTAGCCACAGTTTGCCCACTTAGAGCAGCCACATTCTCACTCGGATTAGCCACAGTTTGCCCACTTAGAGCAGCCACATTCTCACTCGGATTAGCCACAGTTTTCCCAATCAGATCAGCAACATTCTCACTAGGATTAGCCACAGTTTGCCCACTCAGATCAGCAACATTCTCACTAGGATTAGCCACAGTTTGCCCACTCAGATCAGTAACATTCTCACTAGGATTAGCCACAGTTTGCCCACTCTAATCAGCAAAATTCTCACTCGGATTAGCCACATTTTGCACATTCAGATCAGCCACATTCTCACTCGGATTAGCCACAGTTTGCTCACTTAGAGCAGCAACATTCTCACTTGGATCAGTCACATTCACACTGGGATCAGCAACATTACTTTTCTTCTGAAATAAAATTGTTAATTGATGTATTAAATATATTATATCACAACATATTAAAAAAAATATGTTTTCTAAATAATTACTTTTAACGTTTAAACCATAGGGTGTATAAAAAAAAAAAAAAAAGATAATCATCATTTAAACAGAAATAAATACCAATGTATTAAGATTATAATTAACAAAATTGGTATCTACATTTTAATTACTTTTCGGAAAAGATGAAAATGTGTAAAACTATTAAATTTTAATACATACTCAAAACTAGTTTGATTAATTAAATTTAAAGCATTTTTGATACCAATATCAATATGATGTTTTCAAATATAGAAGATTGTTTTTCAATGATAACATTTGCTAAAAATATTAAAATTGTTAACAAAATTGCTATGAATTTTTTATATTCAACAGCAGATGTATATACTGGCTTTATAAAAATCTAGTTGTATTCAAAAAGTAATAATAGATTACTGTTTTAATGAAACAATCGAAAAAATAATATTTTTCATAATAGGTACTTCTTATTTTTAATTAATTTTTAAAGTATAAAAACAAAATATTTTTTAAGGTAATTATTTTTACTACATATTAATTTTATTTTAAAATGTTAATAACTAAAAAATATCATAAACAAAAACCAAAGAAAAAAGAAACAAGAAACAAGTTCTCAACAGCTATAAAAATGTAACATTAATAAATTGAAAATATTACCTGTGGAAAGCAAATCTCTGTAAAATTTTGAGGTATAAAATAACTTGCAAATGTTATAATATATTTTAAATTTATATAAAAAACCTTTGCCATGTATAATACAAAAAAATAATTAAATAAATTAATAAAATTGTAATTAGATTATTTATTTATTAAGTAAAGTAAAATAAATCGAAGCATTAGACATAAGTTAAAAATATTAAAATTAAATATTGTAATTAAATACTAATTAATATATTTTTATATTTGAAAACATTTTTTATTGAAGTATAAAAGCAATGTCAAAAATAAATATCACTATATTTATAAATTATTCAAAATAAAATTTAAAAACATACTGCATTCTTTATGAAAAATTTCCGGTGTTCCATCACTAATATTTTCTTTACATTCCCATGTAGCTTGAATACTGCAAATGCATAATATATTATTTTATATATGTAATTATCACAATAATTTATTTTAGTTTTAAATAATAAATATACCTTTCATAACCTTTCCATAATATTTGGAACTCCCTTTTTCTTTTCTTTCCTTTGACTTTTCTGCATTTCAATATATTTTCTACAATATAAACTTGGTCCTCCATATCTGAAATATGAATATAAAAAAAGGTCAAAATATAGCTCTAGTAGTAATATTATATACCATTATTTTAATATACTGTAGGTAAAAATTTCCAAAATTAAGACAACACTGACACAATTATGTTTACTTTTATATGTTATGTTGGCAAAGGTAATGATTTTTGAATAACTATTCCATCTTTATTTTTTCCTATTTTCTAAAAATACTTCCTACAGATATTGCTATTAGAATACTTTATAAAGTACATATTTAAATTTTTAATTACAAATATTAATAATAACATAACATTGTACTTACAATTATATGAAGCCACAAACAATAATGTGCTGTCATCTATACCTTTGTCTTTATACTTACAATTAAACAAAATAATATTATAAATATTATTTTAAATATATCAATCACTGTATTAAATTTAAATTTTTAATGTTTATAATTTTCTATGACTATTTAGATAAAGGATACATTTTTAATAGATATGGTTAGAGTCCAACAGTACATACATATATACATAGGTCAAACAGTTTATGTAAGTTAAAAATGTCTGAAATTGTTTAGCCACTATGTGTACTGGATGGATGGTTTCAATATATAATTTTAAACCAGACAATTTGCATAAAGCATATTATAAAATATAAACAATAATATTACTATAACTGTCAAGCCAATTGAAGTATATATTAATGTATTATAACACTCCTGCTTATTTATTACAAACATTGTTGATGATTAAAACATATTGTTTTAATATATTATAATTTTATAATTAATATAAATACATGCTAATAATGGCGGATTCACATTTTTAAGTCAAATATAAGAAATTACTGAATTTACTCCATTAAGAGAAGATTTGAGGGAAGCTATAATAAGAAACATGCTATACCTACTGGATGAATCTTCATATGTGTTATTTCTGCCTGAATATCTTTATCATGAGATTAAAGCTATGGAGTGTTTAACAGAAAAAAAAATTTGAAAGAAAACTCCTACAAATGGAACAAAGGAGAATTGATCAACAAACATTTTTGGTTCAACCTACAAGTATGGTGATCTCATCCATAAAGTAAACAAAAAATGGGATGCACTCAAACTGAAGGCCAAACTGGAAGGTGAATTCCTCTGTCCTCTGAATAGTTCTTTAATTAACTGGTACCAGCTGAAAGATTTTATTTCTTATTCAGACTCATATCAACCACATTTGCATCACATGACAATTGCTTCATTAATTAATACTCAATCTCAACAGTTATTTGAGAAATTCAAAGGCTCACAAACCAAATTCAATCTTACCAAAAAACCATAGAAATAACTAATAACACACTCAACATTGACCATGTAAGAACAATAACAATATTGACGTATTTGATAAAACAATTAAATATGACAAGAAACAATGTTCTGAATTCATTAACAAAGCAGTAACAAATCCATCCTGTAAAATCCGTACCAATGATATTTAGTCTGTGAATGACACTAGAAATAAAGCTGGCCCTTTGATCATTAGTTTGTACACATTTACAACAAAACTCCAAATTCTGAAGAACAGAGACAATCTCTTAGAATTTCCATACTGGTTAAATAAAGACATTCTAACAATTAAAAAATGTATATAAATTAAAAAAAACTAAATATTAAAATCTAGGACATCCAAGGAAAAATATATTATACTTTGCCAAATTTTCAGATATTATAGAAGAAGAAAAGGTTATACATGAACACCTAACTAGGCTGATTGGGTCTTGTTCATTCTCCTGAGTGACTGGTATAGGTGTATTTGCTATAGCAATGGCTAGCTCAACTTTAAACTCTATATTAGATTTCTCCTCCTAAGTAAATGTAAATAACCTAATTTTGAAATAGTTCTACTGATTGATTAAATTTCCAAATATTAAAAACATCTGACATATCAATGGTAATTAAAAATTATATTATTAATTCTACAGATTATAATGATAAATTATATTTTTAATTTAGTATGTGATATGTTGTTAAGAGTAAAAAAAGCATTCTTTATGTTTTAATATTTATTTTATAATTGGAATGTGATCTATGTTAATATAAATTATTTGTGTCTAAGATACTTACAATAAAGTATTTGTAATAAAAAAGTATTTCAATTAAGTAGTAACAGCAATATTAATGATTTCAATAAAACAATGTTAGACACTCCTTTACTATAAATAGCTAAGCAAAACATGAACAAAAATAACAAAGCTTTGGTTTATTTCATCATTTAATATAGACATATAGTATATACATTAAAATACTGGATGGTTGGAATTATAGAGTACATACAAAGAAACAACTCTAAGGGCATTGCTATGGACTAAGGCTTAAAAATAAACAAATTTATATTTTGAGAGTTATAAGTTAAATATAATTATGATGAGTATATATAATATATCAACAAATATCATTTTATAATTATTAAATAATAAAATGCTCAATAAATTATTTATATATTGGAAATTAATGAATATTATTATTATCTAGTTAATATTGTCATCTACAATATGCCAATAACACTCAATTAGTAACCTACAATATTATAAGTTGTATATATATAAATAATTAATATATATTTAGCAAAACTTATGAAATCTATTTGAAAGAAATTGTTGGTTAAATAATAACAAAAAAGAACACATAGTTGTACTACATAGTTAATTTATGTATAATAAGGTGTTTACATATATAGTATATTATATAGGTTAGAATATTTGTATTTTAACTATTTATTTTGTAATTTTTTTATATGGCAAAAATACTATATTATTATAAAGAGTCTATTGGTATGTATATACTAATAGTAACTATTCAATGGTTTTAATAGTGTTGAATATTATTGGTATGTATATACTAATAGTTGGAAGCTCCTATTGGTATATATGGTGTAAGCTGGCTGTATTAACATCCCAGTAACCCTGAATTATATATATTATGTATATAATATTATCTTATAAATAATACATTGTTTATATATAACATTTAAACATCATTGTTTAATTGTACTATTTTTTTTTATGAAACATTTTTCTATAATATTTTTATATGCAAACCATTTATTTATTTAACAATTTGATATTTTCATAACATAACCTATGGTCGTGATGTGTACTATTAAAATGTTTAAACATGTTTTTAGCTTTGTTAAAATGGCTGACCATACACGATTTTGATTTGCATAATTTCTTATGAAATACATGTTAATTATTTACTATTAGTATTGTAACTAATTGTATATAGGAACTTTCCAAAATTTTGCAGTCTCATATAAGGATAGCTGATTCTTTCTTAGCATATTCTTGTATTGATTGTATGCAACTTTTAATATCAGGATATATCTTAACACGTACGCATGGCAAAATATAACCAAAAACTAAACTATGACAATTTAAAACAAATGAAATAAACATCGAGCATTTTCGAATTTTTAATGTCAATAATATTAAAGATTATCAACATATAGTGAAACTATTTAAATGTTGATAATCATTATGGACATATAGTTATAAATTTTATATGTCATTGTCAATATTATCAACATATAGAATTTAGGATTATAATTACTAACCAGGGTCCCCGCCCACTTCCAGTGGTGGAATTCCAGAAATAAAAACAAATTCCAGAAAATCTTTAATGAGAAACACTGCACTGTAGCCATCCGTTCCAAACACTTTATTGAGTAAAATATTTACATGACATGCGATGATAATTAATACATAGTTGTTGAATAAAATTAGACATCATCATTTAGAAAAACTTTTTTTAATGAATGGCCTCCTCCTCCCCTTAAGGGCCACCAACAAACTGTATAAATCAGATGTGATATGTTTTTGTTAATTATCTAGAATGTCCAACGAAAGTTAATGAAGATTGTTGGTAACCCCGTAGCCATCCGTTCCACCCACTATATTTAAAAACAAAGATACACATAATTACAAACTGAAACATGTTCATATAACTGTATACATAATCAAACACCAGTTACTTTAGTACATAAATGTCAAGTGTCCTTAAGAGGATTTATAATTAACAATTATAAAAATAGTTGTGTCCCTAGAGTGTCAGGTAACTAATGTATCATTGAACAGTAACTAACATTGAAAGTAATCGAACTATGGAACTATTATGGAACTATTAGTGAACACCTTTGTCAAGTAATGTCAATTCACGTTTTTTTTCCTCAATAGTATGGCGTAACACATTGGCTTTGGCTAATGTAGTAAAACATTCCTTTGCTTCAGCAACTATACAGAGAGTGTTGGCATCTTTCTCAAAACTGGATATTTCTTTCACTAGCTTCATTCGCTTTTCTTTCAATTTAATTCTTTCTTCTGTAACTTTCCTCTTCTTTGAGACATCTTCTTTCTTGCCTTTCTTGGCTGCTAGATCTGCTCTGTACCTAGCCCGAGCAGATTGAACAGACTTTATCATTTTATCAGTGATTTCAATATTGTGAACTCCATCTGCACGAGAAACAACATCGGAAACTGTCCGCAGAGCATTCAGAGAGCGTCCACCCAGGTTGGCTTTGAGAGTTTCTTTGTTAACCTAGAGAAAGTGAAATGGAGACAGAAATGTTCTGTAGAACTGTAGAAAGTAATACATGATTATTTACTGGAGGTTCTTCAACAAAAACTGTAGATTATCCAACAATGTTGAAGAAACTCCACTAAATTAAATTTTATGAAAATATCTGTAGATCTAAAAAATTATATATGAATGAGATTCTTCCAAAAATCCATAAAAATAGGTTAAGTAAATACTATTATACAGTTATCAGATATGCATTAAATAGGTTCTTACTGAAAATCCTCTCTCCACATCAGCATTGCCATGAAAAGTTGTAAAGACCATCTTGAGGATTGTTTTGAAATTGTCATAACCATGTAGTTCCTTGAGAAGATGGAAATAGAACCGATCTAGACGATCTTGAGGAAACGAAAACTTTTGAAAATGTTCTCTGCTCATTGGAATGATACTATCACAGAACAACTCAAACTCTTCAACAGCTAGATCAGATTCCTGTACAGATAACCTGTTGAGAGTGTGCAATTGTATTGCTAAATCTCTGAAAGTCTTCTTGCATTTGTCTGGATGAAGCATCAAAGAAGTTGGTGACAAACAATTGCTATTTCGCACAAATTTGTGTGAAATAGGACTTTTCACTTGCAGCGAGGAGATTGTCACAACCAAAAAGGACTGACAACTAGCAAGAAAGCTTGCTCGCAACTTGGGAGTTAAAGATGACAGAACAGCGGCCTTATTGAGTTGTACAAGTGCCCCAGTGCCAAGATCTACATCACACAGATGTTTGCGATTGCTTATATCGTTCACATTAATCGCACACAGATTGTGTTCAGAGTTGTCTTCAATGATTTCAGGTTTGACAATCCGTTTCAATAGCGAGTGAAGAAGTTTGGAGACTGCCTCATTCAGAAATGGCAGCATTGGCGTATCCGATTGGAAGTGAGACAGGAAAGGTTGGAATAGGTTTGTTATTGACAGAAAAAAATGTAATTTAGGCAATATGACAGGATCCTTAACCATTGTTTCAAGAACTTGAAAGGCATCGCTGTTCTTCGTGTGAGCATTCAAGATCTTGTTATTTGATATGGCTCTGACATATTTACACACCTCTGGCCAAATGTCAATCATTCTCTGTGCAACCTGGCCATTCTCTAACCATCTATGCCCACAGAATTTATGTGGGAAAACAGTGTCCTGTCCATTTATTGACCGAAAGTCTGCTTGTCGTGCAGGTGAAGAATGAAAAAGTAAGTAGGCGCATCGAAACAACCCATGTAAGTTCCATTGTGTCTCTTTAGCCCCACGTTTGAATGCATTGTTGACAATGTGTAAACCACAATCTTATTATTATGGGAATACCGATTGGCTCAGAGCATGGCATGATTTCTTGTGTCAACATCACTACTGTTTCTTTGAGCATATTATAGGTAATTCATACACACAATGCCAACATATTAATTTTCCTTTTTGAATATGTCACACCAGAAGAAGCAATCACCAAGATGTTCACCCAAGGAGTTAGCTGTTTTTCTCAACTGCATCACAGTGGAAACATCAGCTATTGGGGATAAATCAGATAAAAAATCAAGAAGATTGCTACTGTCTCTGAAAATTTGTTCTCTCTTCAACACATGGCGAAGGATAAGAATATAAGCAGCCATTACAAACAAAATGTGATATTTGAAATACATAGGTACCGTAAAATGGGGTAACTCGGACCCTTTTTTGAAGTGTTTTCATTATTTCATGTCGAAAAATAGAAGGTATAATAGTTATACTCCCCATAAGCCGCACACTATAAGATGTACACATGATAGAAAAAACAACCAAAATCCATTTAATAGTTTAGGCGCGGCGAGTAAGTAGGCAACCCTTGTATATTTTTACAAAAATGGGGCAACTCGGACCCCTTAAATAAACACGTTAAAACAGAATGTTAATCATCACAATAATATAATTAGAACACATTATGAAACAAAAGAACGTTACAAATGTTAGTTGCATGTCGGGCATTCATAATAGGGGTCATCACTGCCATTGTTGCAGGTGCCACACACCCAATTGGTACATGTGACACACATGATCCTGTCAGGTCCCTTGTAGCTTGCATAAGCTGTTCCACAAAAATGGCAGTCATCTCCGGAATTGGAATCATCAAGAGTAATTTCATCTTCAGTATCTTCTGCACGTGCTCCGCTGCTAGTACTGGGGGCCGAAGCAGCGGAAAAGGCTTCAATTGTTACAGCTGTACCAGCTGTGACTTTTGGACCTCGACCACCCTTTTTCTTATTCTCGTCTCTCTGTCCTTTATTAAATATACAAATATATATATATGGTTATAAAGCAGTAATGAATACACATGGTAGTCCAGTGGAATGCTTATATACATATGTTCCACCAAATATGGAATATATAGACTGTTTAGTCTTGAATTGTTATCTGTGCTAAGGATGTAGAAGTTGGTAAACGGTAAATAAATTAGGAATAAACTGGATGTAGTTTCGTGTGAGTAGGACATTTGATAAATCTCCGAAGGAAATGAGATTGGGAGAGAGAAAAGGAACAGTACTAAGGAAAAGAGCATGACTTTTACCTAAGTAAAAAAAAGTATACATGTTAATGTTACAAGTGCCATCGATTTTAAAGCAGGGAAGTTACATGCTTAGAATTGGTGGTATTAAATTCAATGTAATAGTTAAAAAATCCTGAAAAGATTAGCTTTACTAGACTATAGACTATACTATAAGTAACTAGTATATTACACGCCCTGTCTGAACCTACTGGATGTCAAACAAAAATGCTAGCTTTCAATTCAAGTATTTTCTGACGGATATAACCATTCCAAGTTGAAATATGGGATTTTAAAAATATTCTTTGGTGACAATTTGTTTAAAATGAAAAAAATCAATATTTAGCATTTTCGATCAATATATAAAATTCTATATTTTTAATTAAAAAATGTTAGTGCATAATTCAAGTAGTTTTTGTCTTAGGAGACCATTGTAAGACTAATAAGAGAAAAAATTGAAATCGCTGTTTCAGTTTTTGTAAAAATTGCAAAAATCGATTTTTTTAAGCAAAAAGTCGTTATTATGCGTTTTCGATTTATTTATTAAAAAATACTAGCACAAAATTTATGTGTTTTTAAAAAGGGTTTGGCATTCTAATAAGAATACAAAAACAAATTTGAAAATCGTTGTTGTAGTTAGTTTTTCAATAATCAATATTGTGTTTCAAAAAATCTTTTTTCGTATTTTAATCGACATATTTCAATTATTAGATTTACTTATCTGAACAAATTCTAATACATGAAAATTACGAATTCTATATCTGAATAATGTTTATATATTATATATAAAGAAAAAACAAAATCTGCGGTGTAGTTTTTAAGAAATAGTTATTGTAACTACTTATTATACAATTTATTGAATTTTTTAATCGACTAAATTGTTGAAATCGAAGTCAGCTACATTTATGCAGGGCATAAATTTTC
>JAYRBW010146166.1:0-14705 GCA_036023295.1 Invenusta paracnida | reverse complement strand
GTAATATTATTTGTCCCCGACATTTCTGATCTAAATACAACTTTTTTTTTTAATTTTATATATTTTTTGTTTTTATAAGTTATTTATTAAATTTGGAAAAAAATTAATTTGGGACGCTAAAATACGGGATCGCCCTGTGTAACTGTAAGTGTAGCTACCTCCTTTCTATCAATATAATTTTTTGCGCTCCTATAATTTGTGGGGGGGCACTGGCCCCCCTGGTTCTGCGGTCCCTGAAATAAATAATTATTGAAATGGAAAAGATAATTCCAATTGATTTGGAAAATGTAATGCATAAATATAATTTGAATGTATTTCATTCATTATTAATATTATTAATATTTAATAAATGAAATGGAAATGTGAAAAGAATTTTAAAACAGTAAAAAAAGAGTAATGTCATTTGTAATTGTACTTATTAAAAAATCTAAAATTGATAACATATTACCGAATTATCTATGCTTGTCTTCAATTTATAGTGACACTTTCATAATTACAGAGGTATTTAGAAATGTATTGAAAGTTGAGGAAGCTATAATTGTCAAACAGGCTACAGTAAATAATGATTACTAATTAAAAATATTGTATATTCTGTCAGAAATAACTTTACAGATAAACTAAACAAAAAAAATAAAATATGTCACATATATTTAAGTTTTGTTTTATACTAAAAAATATGTATATTTTATAAAAGTATAATCAATTCCAGTATCCCTTAAATATGTCATTAAGAGATTATTGATTAAAACAATAATATGAAAGAATTGATTTATTTATTATTATTATTTACATTATTAAAAATACAATAAATAATTATTAAATATCAATAAATTACATAAATTTCTCAAAAATCAGCAAACGGATATTAAGAGAATAAATAACATTATCATCAGAGAACATAGTACGATATTATAGCTGATTGAACCAAGCTCTCGGTAAAACCAAGAGTATTGGCCATTACAGGAGGATTGGGTTATAAAACACAAAGGAATGCAAATATTTTAGAAAAGCGATTGAAACTGTCGAATACGTATTTCACAAATGCAAGAAAAAAACAGTGACTAAATGCAATAGGAAATACGACATCAAAAAAGCTACGGTCGAAAGAACGTCCGATCGATCGTTTAACCCTATCCATAATGGGTTATTTAACGCAGCAAGGTACGGGGGGGGCGATTCGGCCGATTCGGCCCCCCTATTGAAATCTACTTTAGGAGTGTACTATAGTGAGAAAATTGGCTCCTAAGTAAATCAAAATGATCTACATATGAAATTGTTTATATTTTTTAATATAAAAATAAAAAGTTACAGCTATTTTAATTTTTAAAGTACATCGAAAAAAGTGAAGAAACAAATTTCAATTTTTTATCGATTTTTTTTCTATCGAAATAATTAACTACATAAAATATGCAAATATTATTAAATGTTTTTAATTCATTTATAACAGCTTGATTATTTTATTAAAAAATGAAGAAAAACATTTTTTGAAAAAAAAAGATTTTTTTTAAGGGTGATGGTGATGGATATTCGCTTTCCTGGTTGTCCAGATAGGTCTATGAAAGAAATTTTTTCACTAAAAGTACATAGTAAAACATTATTTTAGGATAAGTCAAGAAAACTTATTATACCTGAATTGTTCAGTAAAAAATGCCAGCGAAAATAGAAGAGAGCCGGGGCCGAATCGCCTCCCCCCGGTATGGATAGTGCTAATAGCAGTTACATGATGACCGAAGAAATATAACCCAATAAGTTATAGTTATACCATCAAACTACATTGTTTTACAAAACGAAATATATAAAATGAATTTCATTATTATGATAATACATTAATATCGTATTTATGTATAAAAAAATTTTACATTTGAAAAAAAAAATTTACAGAATGCCTCTAGTGTTAATATAATTTTGCCTCTGCAGAATTTTGTTGTACATTTCCTGTTTCGACCCTGCTATAATCGAAACGTAGAACAAGTTTTTGAAAAGCTGGTTTTAATCATTACAAATGCAGTACCTGTGGCAGAAATAAAACCTGTTGAAAAATATGATGGCCGGGGAACGTTCCTAGATCAGTACAGTTCACATGATCAGTACCTACAGTACGGCAGATCACTCACTTCAAGTCGCTGATGATCCGGCCTTTAAATTCAGGTTAGTTTATTGTTAATTTTTGGTGATATTTTATTGCAATTTTGCCCATGAGTGAAGTTAAATTTATAGCTTTCACTGATGTCTCGCAGTGTTAATGTCTAACTCTATACCTCTAAATCTTATATATTTCTATTAAGACTAGTTTTAACATCATGAGATCAGTGCCAGTGTTATAATTTTAAATGTATTTTTCATATTAGCTGCCACATGAATCTTATATTATGTTAGCACCGCTGTGCATTTAGGTCACATTTCATTTTGTTAATATTAACTTGTTGGTAATTTCAGTTATGCTTCTATATAGGTAGTTCTACGTCACAGAAAGCATTTGGAACAACCCCAGTGGCGTAAATTATTATGAAGATGATCCTCAGTATTCCAAGAGTCTATTGCAAAAATAGTTACGTCATAATTTAACAATTAACAGTAGGATACCCATTGGGGGTAGTGATAGTAAGAATGTATTTTAGATCGATATGGATTAATAAATATATTAATATTTTCTAGGTATAGAGGTCTGAAATATAATTACTAAATAGGACCAATTTTCATAAAATAAATCATTATTATTTAATATCTTGTCCACTACGTTACGAAAAAATTTGCTAAGCAGTGGAAAGAAAATTTTAGAAATAGTTACAAGGTAAATAAATATTATATAAATATACCTAGTTATATTGCATTTTTAATTAAAACTAAAATAATAATTTTATCATGTAATACAATTTTTAAAGTTAAAAATATAAATGACTCATATACATATTTCTACCAGTTATTTTGGCACCGCAGCTGAAGGCATCCACCCTTTATTATTGGACAAAGCTTGATGTGCACAATTTTGCTATATTTGATCTCTCTTTTAAAAACGTTGACTGTTATTTGTGACACGAAGGTGAGGGGGGATTGGCATCACATGAATTTGCCTCTTGTCTTTTCCACTACATAGAAAAATTACCTGATTTTGACCGACATATTATTTATTTAGATGGATGTACCTACCAAATCTGAATGTCACCCTGAGCAAAGCCCTTTTCTTCATAGCCACCCCACACAACAATCGAGCAAAACATCTTAGAACGTAATCACACCCAAATGGAGGTACACGGCTGCATCGAACGTCAACTTCGTGACTGCCCGATTCACTGTCTTGTTGATTACGTAGAACAAATCAGAGCCGCAAGAAAAAATCCCAAACCCTACAACGTTTATTACGTGGATCACACATTCTTTAAGAACTTCAGCAATGCCGCTCCACTGGAATCCATTCGGCCTGGAGGGAAGGTGGGAGACCCAGTGGTCTCCCAAATACGTTGTCTCCGGTACACTGCAAACGACGAGATCGTTTTCAAATTGAAATACACCGACAAATGGGAAAATTTGCCAACAAATAGAAGGCAAAAGGAAAAAGACAATTTTCCGCGCCTGTTGTTCAAATGTACGAGTATGACAAATCTTTGCCGATTAAGTACAAGGAAAATATAAACACCTGCAGTAACTGAAATCTGTTGCCAGGTTTTTAGTAAAGAAACATTCTATCTCAAATTCCTAAGAAATCAAAATAAATTACTATTTTTTAACTAGTAATATATTTTCTTAATATATCAACGAAAACTATGAACACCAAAAAAATAATCATTTTATCTTGTTTTTTGACAAATAAACAGTTTTTTTGCTGTTCCTGTAAAATTGGACTTTTTTATATAGGAGGTTTCATCAGCCAGGTGACGGTATGATACATTCAACGATTTCAGTATTAAAAACATTAAAATATAGGCTTATTTTTTATTCAACGCACTACAACGTGTTTGATGACCATTCTAAGCAATTATAGTTTAACAAAAAAAATGGATTTGATTATCAAATAGGAAAATGCTTAGTTGAAACTACACAAAACATTACATTTCAATAAAAATAGTCTACTAAAAATGTGTATATATAGTAATAAATTTACTAATATTTATTCAATGAACTGATAAATATTGTGAAAACGAGGAAAAAACGCATATTTCGGTTATTATTTAGTATTACCAAATTTGTTTATGATTATATGATACTTTTCATAGAAGAATTATACATTTTCTGAAAGTCCATGAAGTTTTACGTAGAATGATCACAATTAAGACTGTATATCCAGCATGGCCATTCCTGTTTTTTTGTTGAATTTTGAAGAATGCAAAATGACAGTTCCTGGAATGACCCATGATATATGAGCATATACATATATATATATAAAACGTTTGGAGAGTGATAAAACAGTAAGAAGTTTTAACTATGTACATAAAAATTAGGAGCAACTCTGATACTAATAAAGAACACATTAATACAGAATAGCAACCACTACTATCTAGAGAAGTCTGTGATACATAGCAGATAGATAAAAATTACAGTTAGTTTATATACGTCTGAAACGCTAATAGCACTCCGTGAAATATAGATACATAAACATTACATTTCATTGACGTATAACGATAGAATAGACCGTGATACATAGAATATACACAAATATTATAGTCAAATGATGCATGACTGAAACATTCTCCTATGATGATTTTGTGTGTAAATTTTACACAAAGATGACTAAATATTGTTTTTAGATAATTAATTTATTCGCAGGATGTATGGTATAGAGTCGCGGTAGACGTGCAGCTGGACAAACTACGATAGTCGCTTTTCTGACAACGGAGGAATGTCTTGACCCGCTTTATGGCACTAAAAGATTATCCTGCTTCAACACTGCCAATTTGTAATGTGCAGCCAATGATCAATAACTTCCTGATGTTCGAGCACTGATCAGAATCAGCAGCAAGAAGTATAGTTAGCAAGTTTCCTGGCTGATTCTTTTCATTGTGTTATACAGATGACAAATTCAGTTGGAGTGGAACACAGTTAGTGTAGGAATGTAGAAATAAAAGTTAGATATACATAAGTGATATATTATTGATGTGACTCATCGAAATTTAGTGTAAGAGCGCTATATTTATAGAAAAGGGCATTTTATATACAAAAGTGGGATGAATGCCTATTAATGATTCCACTATGCAGATATTTTAACTAAGGAGTATAATTATCTTCCTAATCTATTGTCCAATTGTATATCTAAGCTTAGGTATATTGTAGTTGTGAATTTGACAACTATCACGTAATTTATCTCGTGAATTATCTCGGAAATTATCTCGTGATTTGACCTCACCCAGTGTGACCTGAACTAGGGTTTCACAACTAAACGTACCGCGCCGATACTTTATGCCAGAGCCTATATGACTAACGGGCTCTAGCCCCAACACCATAGAGTAATGAATACTCTATCCCTACTCTATGCCCAACACATTATATACTTTTCTAAAAAGCGCCTATTACAAGCTTAAAAATCTATTCAAATCAATGATGCCAGAAGTGCATGTGCACTATATATAAGTGCTTTGAATACATTTATTGGAGATAGACAAACATTAATCATTCATGTATATCTTACATAGTTATGACAACAATATTGACCTTAATTAAATCGATCTTAGTCAATCATGCTACTAAGTAATGCAGTCAGTGAAAGGTGTTTTTTAACTGCTCGTCGTCTAAAAACATGACTACGATCATCAATGAATCAAACAAGATTTAATAAACTATGTCTATTTTAAAAATTCATAATGATCACACAGACAATTTAAATACTCCAGACATTGCTAACGAATTTGTAAGCAGAAATTCAAATATTTATAGTCAATTTTTCGTAAAATTTGTAAAAATGTTTACAATTTATATTTACTTACTATAACAAATATTATCATTGTGTTTTTGAATATTTTTAAATATCTACCAACATATACTCTTGCGTTTTTATTATGTTATATCATAAAACGAAAATGTTTATTACAATATGATATCGAGGAGTACCTACATTATATTCGATAAAAAATGTGTTGTAAAATTATACAAACATGACATCAAAACTCAAACTACTGTTCTGTAAGAGAAATTTTTTTATAAAATTAATATATATATAATATGTTTGAACGATGTTTCTTAAGTGTTAGATTATATACAAGATATTTATATTCATACATAAATATACAAACTTATACAATATTCTTCCAGTTTAAAAATCAGCAGAAGCAAGCTTTATGAACAATACGTACATTATACCTATGTTTTTACATTACGGTTAAAATACTTATGTCCTAATAAATAAAATGTCCTTTTATATGGGATTTTCTTTCAAGATGACAGGTTTTAGCCTTACTGAAGGTTAAGGAAGGCTCAAGGAACTTATGTGGATCCTAGCAAGAGACAGGTCAATCAATTAATTATCACTCGTATTAGTTCTAACTGTCTTAATTATGTAAATTAAAATATATATCTTTACGTAGAGAACATAAATGTTATACTATGTTGAATTCCATTAAAAATTTATAGATATAAACTTCGCTAATTTCTAAAAAATAGATTTTTAATTTTGTTAAGCAATTGGATTTTAAATTTTTTGCATTCCTCTGAATAAGAAAACAATTTTGATGTTTAAATATATATTGAAAAATGTTACAATGCCCAAACATATGTGAGTTTATACAATTATATGTATGTATGTCAAAAAATCAGACCATAATTACGAGTACAACTGAGATTAATATGATATGATTCCCCACAAATTTATAAATCTTTCGGGTTAATAGTATCATTACATCTAACTACACAATACACTACAACAGAAGATATAAACTATACAGTCATTTTCAATTTATAACAATAGGTGTTGATAATTGATTCAAAAATTATAAATAAATTTTCTACATATTAGAAAAAATATATGCATAAGTAAAAAATACTGCTAAAAATCAAAAGGAATTTTTAAATACTGTATTTAGTAACAAAATTAATAAACTATTTTCATAGTGCGTCATGATATGTCATAATCATATAAATACAGTCATTATAATGGTAATATCAGATATGTATGTATGAGGTATTATTGAAGAGAAACACCAATAAAAATAGAAAAGTCAAGTTAATAAACAAGTAAGTACATAAAAATAAATACAATAATATACATACCAATAGAATATAATTATTATAGTAACTTTATAAATGGTTGATAAAGCGATATGCATTAAAAGTATCTATATTTTATCCCAGTGAAGTCGTAGACAATTAATGTTGTTCGAAGAGCTTGACCGCGATCAGTTCTTATTTAAGATTAAATATTGGAAGCCGTCCGATTATCCGGAATATTGTAGTTGTCGCCATAGTTAGAGTAGGCGAAATCAGATTTGCCCTCAGCGTCAAAAAGGTTCTCCTTTGACATCTCATGACCGGGTGGAAACTCCAATTGTTGAGACATTTCAGCATTGTATGAAGCGGCAACGATTATAAACATGATCTGATGTTTTGATAATGGATTTTCAGTAGGTCGGGACCGCAAAAAGAGGTAGGGTGGAAATAATAGAGGACGTGGACATAAACATAATTAATACAGACGCTACACGCGTATATAATAATGATTGGTTTAATTGTAAAATACACACAGGTATATTTCACTAGTAAATAACTGTAATCATATACAAAATATCACTTATGTAAAAACATTAGAGTAGTATATAATTTATGTGCTCAATATTACACAAATTTATTATATATACTGATATATATTTATTATATGAATCAAACTATTTTGCCGATAATAGGTTTAATTTATCAGTTAATTGAGTTTTGTAAAACCATAAAAAACAGAATTGATAGCAACATGTTCCACATATTGCAATACACACCCTCAGGCTTGGTAACTTAATATTAATTTATACAGGCATAGAGAGATAAAAAATAGTGAATACAATTAAAACATTTGTAAGAAATACGAATTGTCAGAATTTAATAAAATTTGGTTTAGAGATTGATTACATTATATTATGGCACTATTGTGTATATAGTGCCTCTTTAATAGGTAACTCTATAGCTGAATTGGCATGATCTGATATATTTAAATCAGAACAAGTACAAGTACAGGAACATGTTGATTTGTAAGAGGATATGGCTGAGTTAGAATCATTTTGTTATCTTCAGAAATCCTATTGAATGAGTACCGTATATTTTTACCGATATAACGACGCACCATTTTCACAGAACAAGTAATATAATAAACAGATCAGAATTAGAATACAAGGAATACGATCTTTAAGAGTGAAATAACTGCTAATTTTAAGATTTAAAAACAATCCTAACGGGAAGATGTAAGCGAGTGTAGTTTTTTACATTTGTTTTAAATAATTCAGATAAATAGTCACAATCGGGTTATTTATTGAGACATTATCAAGGGTCGAGCATTTTTCATATAAAAAGAGCCGACCAGGGAACCAAAATTTAGGGACTAGGTGGCTCAGTGGTAGAGCGGTTGCCTACGGATGTGTTGATAGCGGGTTCAAACCCCGGTTCGGCGCGACGTAATTTCCCTCGTCCCTGGCTGGCAGCTGTGCCAGTCGATTGACTACCAGCTTGAAAGGGTTTGTTCCGTGTGTATAATGTACCGTAAAATGGCAAATGATTGTCATTCCTTATGTTTAAATGTCACCGATATGTGTCATTAAATTAAGCCACTATTTTTATTATTATTATTAATGTTAGAGGATATAGCCATAGTTTAAAAAATATTTAATATTTCAACTATATCCAAATGAAATAATTTCCAAGAGGAGCAAATTCGAAAAGCGCGATTAATTAAACATACTACTAGACCTCTCTTCAGGAAAACAAGAAAAAAGAAATTATCATTATGCCAGTTTTAGTATGTTTAGAAGAAACACTATAGTTTGGATTTTTCTGTTTACTATTGTAACCAAAACACCAAGAAAAGCTAACTTTTTAGAACCAATTTTTATTGTAAATTTGATTTTAGAATGCTGAAAATTGAGGAAATAAAGAAAATCGTTACATGTATCTAAATTACCATCTTCGAAAACACAGAAAATATTGCCATTGCCTTTGTGATAAACTGCTGAAGAATTAGAATATAAGGCTAGAAATTAAGATTCGTATACGCCATAAAAAGAGAGTTCTCAGCATCTTGATATCACAATTAGAATAGAAATTAGTCAAACAATGTTGGCTTTTCTTAATAGGTTATGATAGTAAACGAAAAAATCCCAACGAATGTTTATTTTAAGCCTACTAATACTGGCTTCTTTGTTTTGCCTTGAAATTTTAACTCATGGAAGAGAGGTCTAGTAGTATGTTTAATTAATGCTTGTCCGTAGGTGTCGAGAATCTCGACATATAAAATTTCTAGTAAATGTCGAGAATCATTTTCCGCGAATCAAAAACCGCGAAAAATAATTGAACGCGGGAAACGCGAGATGCTTGATAATCGTAGTGTGGTTGCGGCCGCCAGCTTTTACTAGTGTATTTGTTAAATACATCTATTTATTTTTCGAAAAAAATTAAATTACGGCCTAAATTGCTTCTCGTCAAAGATTCTCGCCTTTACTAGAAATTTTATATGTCGAGATTCTCGACACCTAAAATTAACGTTAATTAAATGCGCTTTTTGTATTTGTTTCTCTTGGAAATTATTGCATTTGGATATCGTTAAATTACAAAAACTTTTTGAAACTAAGGGCTATCTTGCAACCTTATTCTAATTCTGCAATGGACTTTTCATAAATAAAAAATTTTCGACCCTTGATAATGTTTCAATAAATAACGACAAGACAATTTTCCTTTCTGCCGTATTGTGACAATTTATCAGAATTCTTTTTAAATCTTTTAAAGTAGGCAAATATTTTGCCCTTAAAGATGGATTATTGTGTTCTAAAGTCTAATGCTGTTTATAATTTTACTTGATCTGTGAGCAGAGCGTGTCGTTATTTAGGTAGAACTAAAAGGCACTTATTCACTAGGATTTCCGAACATAAAAAATATTATTTTAACTGAGACATATATTATCACAAATTAACATGTTCCTATACGTGTACTTATTCTAATTTAAATATATTAGATCATGCCAATTCAGTTTTAGAGTTATCTATGAAAGACACTCTACATATTTATAAATGTAATCCATCTCTTTTTACAAAACTTTAATAAATTCTGGCAATTCATTTTTCTTACAAATGTTTAAATAATACTCACATAATTCATATATACTCATTTCTAACTGTAATGATAACTGTAATCACTATTTATTATCTTTATATAAATATGTCTGTATAATTTAATATGCCCGAGGATGTGTGTTGCAATACGCGAAACATATCGGAATCAATTCTGAAGTTTAATTTAACTTTTGATAGATTGGTTTACATCTACATATGTATATAAATAGTTCTAATATACATACACTTTTTAAACAATGAAATAACTAAAACTAATAGGTACATATAATAAGTATATAAGCTATGATATACTAATAAACTTATTTTCATAAATGATATCTGAATTACCTGATAAATCAATAGCTTATTCACTTAACAATAAATTTTGAAATTATATGTATATATATGTAGTAAAAAATATATCATTCTTCAAGGTTACATGCACATGTTATCAAATAAGATTTAATATAAAAATACGTAAAGTAAAAACCTATTTAGAATATTAAGTGCAAATAAACGGAACATTTTTCTAAAACTTACCCCAAGAAAAAATCGTAAAACATAAAAAACATGACTGAATATCAGATAGGGCCGCCTCTGGAAAAGAAAAGGATATATTAAATGTAATTAAATACATAATACGACACATATAAATCTCTTATTCTCAGGTAAAACCAAACACTGCATTGTACAAAAGGCTAACTCGTGCCATTGTTCCACGTATGCATGTGCATTCATTTCATCCATTCATATAATTGCCATTGAGTTTTTGTATGTTTTGTGCGACGGTGCAGTATAAGTGATATATTATGTAATATGCGAGGGCCAGCATATGAGAGAAGTAAATGATAAGGTGTGTAAAAATTATGTTTGAAAAGTTTGAGTTTGAATAAAATATGAAAATGAGATGCTAGATTTTTGTGAAGAATGACGCTGTGAAGCTTTTGATTATAATAATTATCATGGAGTCCGAAATGAATGGAATGATTATTTCGTCTGGTAAGTTGGAACAATCAGCTAGTACAATTCCTAGTAAATTAATTGGTAGGAAATAGATGGCAAAGTTAGATAACGATTTATTGTAATTTAATGTCTAAGTATATTGTTTTGTTCCTAAATGTATGTCTTTGGTGATAGTCTGATACTCGGGCATAATTACATAATACATTATATTTATTGGGTAGAACCAGAGAATATAGGACTTCAAACGCTAAATGTCATCAATATTAACTGATATTAATTATTTATATAAGATTTTGGTTAAGAATTGAACCGCACCTGGGTGAGAGCCAGGAATCCTCAGTTATAAAAACAAGTAAATAAATAATTTATATCAGTTAATATTGATCAAATCTAACTTTAGAAGTACTATTTTTTTAGCTCTACCCAATAGATATAATTAATGACGTAAATGCCAGAGTATCAAAATATCAACAGACATAAATTTCGGAATAAAACAATACATATAGACATTAAATTAAAAGAAAGTATTAGCTAATTCTACCATCATTTTATGCTCTACACATTATTTAACTAAGAATTTTACTAGCTGATTGTTCTAACTTACCAGACGAAATAATCATTCATTGCCTCTGATTCCATTTATTTAGGACTCCATAATAATAATTATAATCAAAAGCCTCACAACGTAATTTTTCCCAAAATTCTAGCGACTTATTTTCATATTTTATTCAAAATTAAACTTTCTCAAAGCTTATTTTAATAAACCTTATCTATCTATTACTTCTCTCATCGGCTGGCCAGCGCATATTTCATATTAAATCATATATACCACACCGTCGCACAAACATTCAAAAACTCAATGGCAATCATAAACGCATGCATAAGTTGGAACAATGGCACGAGGTAACAGAATATTCTATAAAGATGAGTACCACATGATGAGTGGGTCTGACAGACCCCTGGCATACATTTTTTGCATAAAAAACAATTCTGTTAATTCAATCAGTTTAATATTATATGAGAATTAAGAAAACATATCAAATAAAGTTACACTACCAACCAGACAAAAAACGAGACAGGCAAATTCATGTGTGCATTCCATATAGAGGAGACATCTATAAATAGTAACGACCATAGGCTATACGAGCAACAAAATAAACATCATTAGAAAGAGTTTTGAATTCTCTATCGAAATACCAAGAAAGGTAATAATAACAAAAATATCTTATATTAAATTTCGGCACTTGAAAATAATACCATTCAAAGTAGAAATAATTGTATGTATGTGTCTGTCCCATGAAATATATTATAGTCGAAAAAGAAAGAAGTTAGATTTGTATGAGGTTGCCATATTCGTTTATTACGATAAAATAGGGTGTCCGGAAAACAGTGCGTTTTTATTTTTGTGAACATTATTATAATAAATAAATTTATGAATTAAAAATTGTATATAGGCAATAACAAGTGAAAAACAAGATAATCTAAGAATAAACACATCTGTGATCAATCACAACCTGACAATAATTCATGAAATTCTGGAACTGTTTTTTCATTTAGTAGTCTTGTAGACTATTGAGGAACTCTGTGAGATGACCACGTATTTCATTACTATTTTGACAACTCGATATTCCGTCTGCTGCCTTCAAAGTTTTTGAAGACAAACCTGTCAAGGAGATTGAGATCGGGGGCAAGTATCTACCTACATTTCTTTCGGGAGCTTATAAAAATTAAAAACAACACTTTTTTGGACACCCGAAATATATATATTGTCTCCTCTTAGAGAGGGTAGGTAGATTTGATCTCTATGGTGCATTCCCTGTGTGCATTGATTATTATCTAAAATTAGAAAAATAGAATATCTTTTAAATTACAGATAATGCATTTTTTGGAAATGTGTCTCTTCTTTCTATAATAAATACATTCAATATTGTGTATTCATGGCTTGTTGTCTCTCGTCTACAATAATATTACGGATATCGATAGCGACAGCGATGACGATAACGACTGGTCTCCTGGAGGGAGTGACGTTGACGAATCCGACAATAATTTCTAGTGGCAATGAATTAGATGAAGGTCTCAACTTGGAGAAGCATGGCAACAAAGCTCCAGATGGTACGCAGTGAAATTTGAACGGCCAATATAAAGTCACGCAGATTGGTGTAAATAATCATGAGAATTGTGGGCTTATAGGTACAAGCATGAAATTTGGCACAGTTATAGCTAATAGTATAATGAATAATTCCAGATATAGACCCACCGAAAAAACGTCATATGGTAGCCATTTTACAAAATGGCCGCCAAATATTTTCGTTTTTTGTAAATTTCTCGATAACGAAAAATATTTTCTATATAAATATGATTTTATAATATGTTTGTAATATCATGTACAAATTTTAAAGCAATCGGTTTAAATTTGAATCCTACAGGAAATAAATAAAAAGTTAAAAATTTTCTATGATTATCGAGTTTTTCGTTTTTGTAAATATCTCAATAATGAAAAATATTTTTTATGTCAATATGATTTTATAATGTGTTTGTAATGTCAATTTATATATTATGTGCAAATTTCAAAGCTATCGGTTTAAATTCGAATCATACAGGAAATAAATTTAAAAAATTATAATATTCTATGATTATCAAAAACATAGAACATTTTTCGATATTTTTATGAAAATGTATATTTTGTTCACCTAAGTGTTTTCTATAAACATTTACTTTTTAGTTATAACGAAATTGTCAATAGGTAATTTTATTACAAATCATAATTATCAAAAATACCTGGTTTATTAGTAATACATATTTTATTTCATTAAGTTGAAAAAATGAATATGGAAAATATGGTAATTACAGTGTGTTAACAATAATCTAAACTCAAAAGTTCTCAACTTATTACAGCTATGTATATAAATATTAATTCACATTATTAAGAATGTGTGAAGTTTCAGTTTATCTTGTTTATACGTCATAATTTTCTCCAACACATTGGCACAAAGCGGTACATTTCAAACTAGCTTGTTTGCACTTGCATCGTCCCTTGCAACCCTTTTGGCATTGACAAGAAATGAGCTCCCTTGAAGATGTGCCGGCTTCAGGAAGCATGGACCACAGGGATTTCCAGTTATAAGGATCAATCCATCCCCAATCCCCAGATGAGGGCAGATTCATAACAACTTTGAAAATATTTCCCCAGCAGTGGTCACCCGTATACACAGCCCTCTTGATTTGTTGTTGCTGCTGCTGCTGCTGCTGCTGCTGCTGCTGTTGTTGTTGTTGTTGATGCAGACCCCTTTCCCCCCATCAGACCAGCCAATCATTGTGGGTCTGACGGAGGTACTCAAGAACGGTGCGTTCGTTTTTCAGGTCTTCAACTTCTCCCCTCAAACCTAATCTAACCCTAGCCCCCCCCAAGGCTGCGCAGGCGAGCCAGTGGTCTTTTCCCTCCTCCCCGCCACATCTGTCGCACTCACCAACCCCGAGACCTTCCACCCTCCGTTTGTAGTAGGCATCTTTAGGGCAGTG
>JAYRBW010146155.1:0-14705 GCA_036023295.1 Invenusta paracnida | reverse complement strand
GAATGCATTTAAAGGTATTTAAATTAAACATATATTTTATTACCTACTAAGTCAGGAGTATCATGCCACAGTACAGTGGATTTTTGGAAAATTATACATTAAAATATAATTATACCCATGAATTATTGAGAATCTAAACAAAATGGTATTTAAAAAAATAAATCCATATATGATGTATTTTACATCTAAAAAGGGTACACAGGTCATTTCATTATAACTGAAAATATTGTAAATGCACATATTTAACTGTAATTACATAAGTAATGTTTTATACAGTTAAATCTGCATATGTATAAGAAACATCTGTGGTTGATTCTGAGGGCAATCAACCACAGCTTAATACATAGTATATTTAAGTACTTTTAAATGAAGTATTTTGTTAGAATAGAGTACCTAGGTAGGTATATATGTACATTAAAAATTGAAGTTTATAGATCAACAAATATATTTTATTTATAATGGCAATGTATTGTTGTACATAATATATGCATAGTATATTGAAATTCTTCCATTTCTATTTTAATCTGTTAATATAAATTATATTAACAATTTATAAGTAGGTATCCCCCATATGGGCAGGTGGCTTAACAAATTTAGCGTTATCGGCTGGACAAAAGTACCTACCAAAGTTAGCATGGAGTTTCTTTTCGACCTATCTATCGATTTTATCCGTGGAACCCACTTGATCGGTTCTTAATTTCCAAAATGGAGGCCAAAATCAAAGATGGCCGTCATGGATAAAGAAAATTTTGTATATGTGGCTGTGAAAATTCAATATGAACAAATGAGGTGTCAATTCAGGGGTTTTTGGGGTCACTGAAAACGATGTTGGCCATGGCATTTTGCTCAGGTCACTCATTTCAAAGATGGCCGTCAAATTTCAAAATGACCGCAAATACAAGATTGGCGGTTAACATTGGTTAATCCCTTAATGCCGGGACGCAGGATTTCCTGCGTGGCAACATTTTTTCACTGAGTGATTACAGGCAATAAATTTACTGTCACCGCACCATCCAAAACTTTGCAGTCATAGAATACAGGTACCTCTGTCTGGTTCGGCTCCTCAATACATTGTAACAGATGACATTTGGTACCAGATAGATTCAGCTTTCCAAACTCAGATAGGGATGGAGGATACGACTGAACTTCGTGGGAAAAGAATTCACTGATGTCACCATCTCTATATTGTAAGGAGATGTATAACTGTCCGAAGAGTGCCACATTGTTCTCAAGCACCTTTACTTTCTTGCAATCCTTCGATCTCACTTTGAGCTTTGTCGAGAACAGGGGTAGGGAATTCGTTGAGATCGTATCATGTATGGAGTGACTCCGATCCACGAGCACAGTCTTCTCATACTCTTGATACTTCTTTGTGCCTATGTCTTCCAGTTTACGAATTGTATTCACTTCCGCATCATTCACGCAGTTACGACTATCAAGAGTTACCAACTCTTGGAAGTCATCCAGGTAGGGATTTCCCATTGTGCGTATTGTGTTAGGTAGGCTATCAACCTGTCGCTGGAAGGTTTTCCGTGCTGCAAGTTCATGTGTGTTCGAAGTTAGCGGGGTTTTTCGGATCATCGTCATGAAGATATCCATTCTCGTACTGTCTCAGAAGTCTGGCAAGCTCCGATCCAGTGGTCATCCAGCGTCTGAAAGCAACTGGATTCTCAGTGAGTCCTACTGCACCACCGGATGCTTTCACCACTTTATTCTCCTGCTCATGCGCTTGGTCTATTGGGATCGCAGAGTATTTGTGTGACGACTTTGCGATTGTCAAGTGATTCCGAGTTTCAAACTCATCTTTGATCTTTTGTGGCAGTGCCTTCATGTCTCTGATGTGTACAGGCAGCCACCAAGAATGGTTCACATGGTCTAACGCAAAGAACAATCTGGTACACATCACCCTGTCATAGGAAATACTGATACCCATCTGGTGTAACTGTTGGATGATCTTTTTACTTCTAGTCAGTGTGTGTATATTTATGCCAATATAAATTGGTAGTGGAGGTTCTCCGTCCAGAGTGTACTCGACTTTCGTAGAATTAGGTTTACGTTTTTTTACGTTGTTGACGATGGTTTGTGCAATAGTTAGACACACTTGTGAATTGTTACTCTCTATCAGATTTGGACCATTAACAATTATGGACACGAGACACTGTAGACTCGATGGTAATGATTCCTCCTGACAACGAGGTGGAAAGTGGCCGATGAATTGGAATCCTTCATGATGAAAGATATCCTTTCTAACGATTGTTGCTGCTTGTGCCAGTCTTGTGCCTGTCTTCACTAAAGTCACGTTTTTTCAGGGCATCTTTAATCATTTCTTTCATTCCATCCTTTAATTTTATAACAATGTTTCGGCCATCATGTTGTGCTTGTGCATTAGAGAACCGTTCAAGCAACTGCTCCTTAAATCTGGTTTTGTTGATAGTCTTTATAATTTTCAGCTCCTTAAGCCGATTAACATAAAGGGTGTGTAACTCTGATAATTTGAAGATAAGATTGCCAGCATTGACTGACATTTCAATATAACAAGCAAGTTTAACAAATGTTCTTGAATCATTCGTTATATCGTCACTGTTTGTTGTTTCCTTCTGTAACTGTCTCATATAACAGCTAGGTTAGCGAGACTGTCTAGCGTAGGAGTAGAATGCTCGGTTTAGAAGCGAAAGGTCGGGTGTTTGAACCCTGCCTGGTCTTTTTTTCTTTATAAGTTTTTACATAAATAAGGATAAATAGATGACTGGTATATTCATTATTGCTAATTGTTTTTACAATTTTATGATCAATAATGCCGGAACGCAGGAAATATTGCGTCGTAATGTTTTTTTTTACTCCACTTGCATAATAATTTTTTTCTTAATTTTTCTTTACCAAACGATAGATAATATTGTTCGTTATTATACTTCATGTTTTTATATTTAGAAAAAATAAGATAACCTGTATTATTTGCCTTTTCCTCCTTGTTGTCATTTTTTTTAGAAGAGGCGGGAAAAAATCAAAATATTTGAATCTACCGCTGAGTCATCAAAAAACATATTATTTTAACAATTGACGAAAATTTCGTACCAATGTCATGTGAATGATTTTGAAGAAAGAATTGGCTGATTTGCAAAATAGCTTATCACTCAGTGCTTAAAATGTTGCCACGCAGGAAGACCTGCGTCCCGACATTAATGTTGTATTGGAGGCCATTTTGAAATTTGACGGCCATCTTGGAAATGGATGACTTCTTCAAATTGCCATGGCCAACATCGTTTTTAGTGACCCCAAAAACCCATATTTGTTCATATCTGATTTTCTCAGCCACATATACGAAATTTTCTTTTTCCAAGGCATCCATCTTGGATTTTGGCCTCCATCTTGGAAAATCAGAACCGATCAAGTGGGTTCCACGGATAAAATCGATAGATAGACTGAAAAGAAACTCCATGCCAAATTTGATACTTTTGTTCGGCCTTTAACGGTAATCATGAAAACTGTTGCTAAGCCACCTGACTAATATAGGTATATAATATTATAGCAGTTTTGAACTAATTTATTTATTTATTTAATGACCAAATTTCTTCCACGGACGAATTCCTCCCATAGTAGGACAATTCTCATGTCCGTACCAGAAATAGGAGAGAGAGATTGCCGCTATTGTGTACTTATAATATGTATGTAACAAGAGTTGCCAACTAGAAAAAATGTATCTAGGTGCTACACCTACATAATACAATCATTAAAAATTCTCAATATTCAGTGAGTCATAATTAACTGCAGGTATGTACATACTAAAAATCAAGCACTGCTGACTAGTAAATACCAAATTCTAATTTGTCAACCTACCTAATAATCATGCTACAATCTAGATTGGGACCATAAAAAATAGACTTAATATCCATTATGTGTAATAACTATATGTGTAATAAATAGAGAATTGTATAAGCAAATATCTGGGACTTTGAAAATATATACGTATTAACAGAGTCAACTAATTAACCATGTACATATAGGCAGGTATGCACAAAAGTCACACTAGGTAGTATTCAACATAGTCATACTTTGAGACACCAAGTATGACTACTAGTTGCATGCACAAACATTTACCAGGTAGTTTTCGACTTGGTCATACTTTGGTTTCCTCAAGTAAAGAGGAGAGGTGACTAGGGTGAATAGTTTTACATGTGTGCTCATTTAAAATATTAATAATTTGTTCTATATCACAAAAAGTGCTCACAGCTACAAGGCACTGGATTATAAGATATGGGTGTATATTCAGCGATTTTTGTTAATAGCACTTTACAAAAGGCACTCAAACCCTGAGTAGAAAAGTGATTACCTCAATGAGTCATGAGGCTCTGCTGTATTAATAAGTTAAGAAAAATGTGTACTTTGAACTTTTTATGTACATACTTTACACTTTTTGTATTATTAGTTAATAAAAGTGTATACCTGAACATATTTACCTAAATATAACTAAAATGAACTTATATATGATACAATGTGTTATTATAAAAAAATGTATGGAAAAGTTTTCTAATAAATATAAAACAAGTATGGTAATTGTTTAAATTAAATTTATTGGTCGAAATTATAATTTTCATTAATAAAATTGTTTGTTATAATCTCTAAATAAATTTTTTTGATGATTTCATCATAAATATCTTGTAACTCCTACAGATAAATCTTTCACCAAGGCAAAACCACTTTTAATAATTATTACCTCAATATGTATAGAAACTTCAAACAGGGTTGCTGTCATATTTCCAAAATAAATTGAAGGAAAAAAATTCAGGTTTCATAGTATGCATAACCCAAGATAAAAACGAAAGTAGTGCATGATAATATATATATATATTTTGTTTTCAAATATATTTACAATTACTATATTGCAATGACAAATTTTAAAAACACAGTAATCTTATGATATTATACACATTAACTACAAGAAGTTTGACAACATTTATGATGTGGTACACACTAGTAGCCTCATCCTGTAGACTAAGAAACATAAGAGATAAAGTGATAAAAATATTAATAAAAGGACACTGCAGAATTCATATTTGACAAATGTTAATTCTCAATCCTACATCAAATGTGATAAAAATAATGATATCTGTTTGACAGGTGTTTAACATACACTGAACTATGTATTGCTAGAAGTTATGTGTAGCCACATTATTACAAATGATCCAGTTAATATTTGGCAACATAGATATGCATATTATTTTATATGTCATAGGAAATTATATAAATAACACAGGAATGAATTATTTATGTATTGTTAGAAGTTGTGTTTTCAACTTTTGTCTTCATTACAGTAATTTCTCTTGTTTCTTGCTCCATTTCATCCAACCATCTCTTCTTTTTCTTTTCCCTCTCCTTGATATCCTCAGCTAACTTCTTCTGTTGTTCCTCTACATCTCCGCTGTCTTGCTTCCTCCAGTTGAAGGCAGTATGTGGCATGACTTTTGAAGCATACATTGAGCATGTTTTTGTTGATCTCCACCTGCAGTGCACCACTTGAACTCTTGATGAAATCATATACTAACCTTTGAGCCACAACAGTGCACTCCTTTAGATTTTTATCAATAGATCATTGTTCACTAAAAACCTGCTTTCAACCATGGTATTCCCATGAGAAAGAAGAAGAACGCAGGAGTGACTGATATATTATCTAAAGACTATACATTAAACATTATGAAATATGGTATATATAAGTTTTTCCTCTGGCTTTAGTATACTTTTCTATGTTCGGCTTTAGTAACAGTTCAGCTCTAGTAACACAATTGGAAAACACCATGAGATGTTACTAAAGGCAAAGCCGAACTCTATGTAGTCTACTGTATATATGAACTATATAGCAAGGTATTATAAACTTTGCTTACAAGATGTAAAAATATGGGTAAAAAGGAATATCTAATCAAATTTTGTTATTTATATTGATTATGGTAGGTTCTTAAGGAAAAGTATTTAAAGAGAACATATTAAAACTTATCAACAATCATATATTTTTAATGTAAACTAGTATGCAGTTCAGTTGGAAATTTCAACATTCAATTTTCAAAAAAAATGTTTACAGTTATTAATAATAATACTAATAAATTGAAGTTTCCCATTTTCAAATCTTTTTATATTCTCAAAATTGGTTTAGAATTACAAAAGTGATTATGACATAACAAAAATTAAAACCACTATTTTTTATCATTTCTCTATGATAATTTAACATTGACAGCTGTGATCATATTATATACATTAAAAAAGTGGAAAATTGATATTCTTTTAAATTAAAAAGTATCAATTTCCATTTTTTTAATTAATTAATTTAAATTTAATTTTAATTAAAATTTCATTAAATAAAAATTAATTAAATTTTAATTGAAATATGATAAACTAAGTGTATATTGAAAAAAGTGAAATGTTAATTAAATTTATTTTGTCCAAAATATTCTAGAATAAAAAAATGAACTTTTCTTATTAAAATACCTAAATGATTCTCCTGGTCTGAAAATTGGCCAAATGTGTAAGCTTAAGTTAACTTAAGCCAAGGTCCCATATTTTTAGCATAAATTTACATTGAAATTAGAGGACAAAATTTGTTTAGCTATAATTATATCAATAGCAGAGTATACAAATCGTATGTTATGATAAACTAGTTTTTTATAGTTTAATACTTTATTTATATTCAAATAGAAGATCGTACATTACAAATTAGATATTATCAAAAACGACTTCTTTTTCACACAATAATACCAATAGCTAACTGCAATACAATACCTAAATTAATATGAGAGTTTAATATGCATTAATCTAATTCCGGTTTATTGGAACATCCGGTTAATTGGTGCAAAAATGTATTTCACGAGGTGAACCAATTAAACGGATTCTACTGTAGTGTCAGACAGGCAGATATAGAATTGCTAGAATAATTAAATTAGTTTAATTGAAATCAACATAATTGTGTCCGAATAAATTATAATCAGTAACTTTCAGCTACAAAAACTATAGCTTTATATTGAATATGTTTAATGAACTATGAAATGATATTTTTGAAATAAAATAAAATGGCCAGAAATATGATGAAATGGAAGACCTCCATGACATATATGATTAAATAATTGAGTACACTGAAGAAAAAAATAAATAAACATAGTAATATCATAGCTCGAAATATGGACGGTCCAGATGTCCTTTATTGATTTGTTTCAGTTGGTTAATCCTATGTAGAGATTTCCAAAATTATTGATGAGCGTAAATTTATAAACAAATTAACAATAAAGTATAAACTTACGTATTACATATATTTAGAGGAATTAATAGCACCGAAAACACTTCTTTCACTAATAATTTACAATTTACACTTTTATTACATTTTTTGAAAATAACCATTAATAGTAATAAATCCCAGTTACACATGTGGGGAAGAGTTAGTTGTTACTTCAATTTTACAAAATTTGAGCTTACTTTCACTGCAGTCGAGGAACATCCTCCAAGTATGAGAAACTTCGTATATACTGAAATCGTTTGCTGGCAATTAATAACGACACATTCTTTATTATTCTGCTCAAGGCAGGTTGTCTGATTTGAAATTCTTTAAGATCGGCAATAATTCTATCTGGAATATGAAAATATACGTTTATCAATATTGGAAAAAGAATTGAAAATTTATATATAACATTTACTTGAATAGATCCCATTACATAATATCTCATGGCAATACACAGTTGAATGAATGATTAGTGGAATTGGTTTTCCACGCATATCGTCGTTTACGGTAATATTGCGGATCCCTTAATAACTCCCGAAAAATAATTTTGGTGAATCGGTATCTCTTCATAAATTCGACGTCATTATATTTTTCAAATGGATTACTCATCTTCAATAAACATCTCCTTATTGGTAAGTTATGTCGACGAAGGAAGCGGTACCGTCGATAAAAATCATTTTGGAGTGGCGATTTCAGTGTGGTTTGAAGCTTTCTCCAAATTTTTTAATGAAATTGGAGTGGAGTTTCGAGTGATACTGTGACTTTGTACTAGAGTGGAGATTAACTATACCCCGGAGTGTTTATTTAAAGAGTGAGTTTAAGTTGGAGTGAGAGTTGAATTGGAGATTAGTTTCAAAGTTGTGATTTGGAGTTAAAGTTTGAGTGAGGTCTGGATTTAGCATACACCGGACAACTGATTTGGAAGTTTGAGTGTGGATTTAGCATACCACCCCAGGAATCGCTATAAAATATGTATCGTTGTGCTTTGTAGGAAATTTTAGTATTAAATAAAAATAAAAATAAAAATACTTGCGATATGGAGAAATAATACTTACATCAGGTTTTCCAAGCACGTCATATCTACTTTACCGAAATATAACTTTACGGAATTTTAAATTAATAGATTATTACAGTGATTTTAAATTTAGACTATATTGAGGATCATATTTCCAACCAGCTTGCATAAATAGTTTTTTCTTCTGTTAACGAAGTTTTAATTCAATCAATTCTAGTCAATCGTAAATTTTGTTTGCTTATATTTCCAAATACGGTATTTTGCCTTAACTTATGTACAAATATTTTACATAAATTGATTCGTATTTTTTAGTAAAATGTATGTTCTTGATCGAGTTAAATTCTCTTCGCTTTGACTGGTGAGTTTTACTATAGTATTTTGTAACAGTAGCATCCAACATTTAAATTTACAATTTAAAAATTATTATTTTGGTCGCTTATTAATATAGGTTATAGTTTATGATTTATTTTAATAAAAATATATTTTTTATTAAACATTAAATGTAATTTATAATTCATTTTCTGAAACTTTATCGAATACTAACTATTTTGCGGAATATTTAAATTATAACTGCTATACTACTATAAAAAAGTTTGAAATATATCAGGGTTGAACTATTATTTACTCGATAGTTAAGAATAAATTTATGCTATTAAACAAATATTTGCCGCATTAATATTAAGTTTAGATAATAAATTAAATTAGTGTTATTCTAAGCCCGAATATTATACTACAATTTTGAGTGAGAGACTTATCCCGTGTAATAGTATAAGGCTCTTTGGTTTCGCTTTCCGAACAAATTGACTGGTATTTTGCCTCTTGTAATTTTTTGGACAATATCGTCTGTTAAAAGTGTTATGATAGAATTGGTACTATTAGATATAATTAATACATTGGATATTATTTTTATAGATTTTATAACCACCATAAAACTAGAGTAGTGAACTACCAGGTTGTTATGTTGTTATAACTTACAGTTATAGTTTAGTTATGGTTATAGTTACTTATGACTATAATCAAGGCTACTCACAGCCACAGTGACTGCTATCACATTAAAAAAATCTCGAAGTGTTTAGTTTACCATGCTAAAGAGTAGTAAAGCTAGGAATTCTTGTATATCCTAGTTTCTAACAGTCTCCTATACAGATACTGTAGTGTATCACTATCATACTCATATAGACATTAAATCATAGACATATAAATGATACGTCTATGATTTAATGAGGGTTCATATATTAATATTATAATTTTAATTGTCTGTGTTCTATATATATATATTGAAATATTATATAAATTGGCAATTGTGTAGTTCTGAGCCATAAATTAATTTGTTTTTGAAAATAAATAAAGTATAAATAAACCCCAAAATAAATGTAATTAAATTTATATAGCCTATATAAATTTAATTACATTTATTTATTTATATTTATTATAGGTATCAAAATACTAGGTTATGGATAAAACCTGATGCCAATGCCAAGTAAGTGTCCAAGATAAAATCTGATGCCGATTCCAATATATTCCATCTAATATTACTCCGATTCCATCTTTTTTTGTATAATATAGCTCTGATTCCATCTTTTTTTGTATAATATAGCTCAGATTCCATCTTTTTAGTGTAATATAGCTCAGATTCCATCTTTTTAGTATAATATAGCTCCAATTCAATATTTTTTTGGTATAATATAGCTCCAATTCCAATATATTCCATTTAATAGAGCACCAATTTCATCTTTTTTAGTATACTATAGCTCTGATTCCATCTTTTTTAGTGTATTATAGCTCCGATTCCATCTTTTTTAGTATAATATAGCCCTGATTCCATCTAATATTTCTCTGATTATATTAAGAGTAATATTATACTAAAACAGTTGGAATCAAAGCTATATTATACTAAAAAAGATGGAGTTGGAGCTATATTATACTAAAAAAGTTTAAATCATAGTAATATTAGATAGAATATAATAAAATTGGAGCTTATACTAAAAAAGTTGGAATCAGAGCAATATTAGGTATACTAAAAAAGATAGAATCGGCACTATATTAGATTCAAAAACATGGAGTTGGAGCTATATTATACAAAAAAAGATGGAATCGGAGTGATACTAGATGGAATATATTGGAATCGGAGCTATATTATACTAAAATAGATGGAATCGGAGTAATATTAGATGGAATATATTGGAATCGGAGCTATATAATACTAAAAAAGATAGAATCAGGGTAATATTAAATGAATATATTGTAATTGGAGCTATATTATACTAAAAAAGTTGAAATTGGAGCTATATTAGACTAAAAAAGATGGAATTGGAGTAATATTAGATGGAATATTTTGGAATCGGAGTAGTATTTGAGTCAATATAATTGAATCAGAACTATAATTAAAGTGAATTTATTGGAAGATTTAGTGGACCAAAGCTCATATTTTATATATATATATTTTTGGCAAAATTTATATTTTAATTATATTAATTTATTATGCATTGGCATCAGGTTTTATCCACATCTTTAGACTTTTACCCATAACCAAAATACTATCGTAAAGGATAGTGAGATGTTTCATAATTGTGGTCTGGTTGCAGACTCCAGATTTTATTAGTGTATAGGGTTTATTTGTTAATTACATTTATTTATTGTTTTTTTGATTTTAACATGTAACCCCTATTATTATACATTTGGCTATAGTATGATGATTTGTCATGTTTTGTAATGTTACTAAATTCATCTGTTTGTTAATTATATTTAGGCTGAGTTGATTTAATTTTGTGTTTCTCATTACATGGACCCTGAAAAAGTGAGGCAGCAGTGGAAAAATAAAAAAATAAGAAAAAAAGTATTATTTGACTAAAGTTTCAAAGTATCATCTGCAATCTTAACAGCAAAAAAGTGTTTATATTACTTGTATAAAGAATAACACTAGCTTTAAATGTAGGATTATAATTAATATGTAACATATATTCTTATTTGTATTTATATATATATGTGTGTGTGAATTACTGAGTATATTTCAAAATAAATAAGTTATATTTCTCATAAATAATTTAAATTTTTCAAAATATAAAAATTTGAATAATTTAAACAAATATTATTAAATTGATGGTAATTATTTTATGTCACAAGGTCTATACCAAGTATGGTCTATATCTTGCTACACAACAAGATTCAAAACATTTATGTTGAATATGCACTATTACATTAAATTTTATTCTTTTTCTGTGCGATATACATAATATTTATAAAAGTTATACCTATTTGTAGAGACATATACATACCTAAGTATACTCAATATGTATGTTATGTTTTTTTATCATGTTTTTTTATTTAAAAAATGCTGAATTTAGCTCAAGGAATTTATATACATAAATACATACATACTATGAAGTGTGCATAAACTGGGCATGTTGGTCTTTTTGATTTAGATTTATTATGTCATTTATAGGTACATATCCCAGTAGAAATAATATGTGGCATAAATGTGGCTTTTTTGATGGGATATGAGCGTACTCTCATTTACTTTTTACCATGCTTATTTCATGCATTTGGTGTGGATAGTATGTAGAGAGGTTGTCGACTGTCAAATCTTCAGAAGATGGAAACTATAACATGGCTTAAATATTGGTCAAGTATTTTTGAATTCATCATTCCATCACAAAAAGTCTTTATAATATTAATAACATAATTTCAGACATAGAAATCAGAAAGGAATATTTGTTTTAGTTTTTCACAAACATATATATATATATATTTCTTAAATATTTGATGCAGTGCTGGCAAATTACCCAAACTGAAATATTGTCACCTTGATAGCATAAATTACATTTAATTTCAATCAAAATGGTTGAAAAGTGAGCAAATTATCTTATTTCTCTATTGCACTTGATTAATACTATGAATACAATATACTAATATTACATTATAAACTGTAAATCTATATTAAATTGAATTTAAATTAAAACATGTTTTCAATTTATTCTAAATTTATATTTTTTTATGAAACTGGAAAAAGTGAGGTGGGCATAATGAAAAACACACAATTAAATCGACTTGCCCTTATTTTTTAGTTTTTTTATGTTTAACAAGAACCTATACACTACTAAAAGCTGGCCATAATTATCAAGCATCTAACCATTCCTTACAATAGTATTATGATATATTTTTTATTTTTTGAAAAAAATTAATTTGCAGCCAAATTATGAGCCAATACATATGCTCATAAATTCTATATTCTGAAAATTTTGGCACAAAAAATAATTTTATATGCCAAAAATAATTTTGGATAACATAACCACTTATATCCATGTAACCCCTTACATCCATGTAACCCATACAACTATTAAAAGTTGGTTTCTGGTGTGAACGACAACTTGATTATCAAGCATCTCATCTATTGCTGGCAACATTATTATAAAAAATACTAGACTTTCATTAGCCAAGTTTATGTTATCAAAATTCTTAGCCAATGAAAGGATAGTATTTTCTTTCTTCAGAAACATTTTATGAAGTTTCTAATTTTATTTCATTATTTATATGTATTACACATCAGTACCAATAATTTGAAGATAATGATACATATATATACATTCCAAAAATTCAATTTTAAACTTTTTATTTAAATTTGCATTTATGTGTTTGAAATATTTTTGGCATATAAAATAATGTTTTATTTACCCAAATTTTCAGCATATATTGCTAACCTTTGAATAAATACAAATCCTATAATAGTTTAAATCAGTGGAGTACATTCCAATATCAAAGTTGTAATTGGTATACTTAAAAGCAATTAAGTTATAGAAAATATAAATTGCAGTAAAAAAATTCTGCTTGTTTATTTACGTAAATTTATTTTAAAAATAGAATGCACTTTTTATTGCATATTGGTAGTTTTCTAACTACATGAACTGAGAATACTTCAGAAACACCAGGTGGTTCTATAGTTATAAATCCAAATTACTTCCTATATAAAGATCTAGCAAGATCCTTTACAAAAAAAAATTTTTAATCTAATCTACAACGGCCAGTAACCCTATATTTTATACTTATTTATAAAGGTAGAGACTGCTATTTAATGGTCTCTAATTATATCTCATATATCACACATGAACAATATGTACCTATAATATTTAAAGATGAAGCCACATATCTGCCAATAGCAGCGGCCATAATTTAATTAAAACATATTTTAGTTCATAAAGGTATTAATGATCATGTGGTGATAGACTCACATTTGGAATTGAGAATGATTATACGAAAGAACTCCTGTATAAAAAATGTTGATTGACATGACACAATAGTATTTTTTTTAAACCATAGCTTTATATACTGGCATAAGCCTGTGTAATTTCTGGTGTCATTCTATGACTCATGGCATAAATATGTACAGTAACTAAAAAAAGATTGTATTTTTTTAACACTGAGCATAGTTTCACTTTAAATGCAATACTTTATTATGCCATTAAGAAAATAAAAATATGACACATATATATACTTTTATTAAACAAAAACTATTTTAGATTTTAAAAAGATATTTATATCTATATCTATACACAATATCTATATACATATAATTGTACACATTTACATTAATATTAAATCTTACTCTGGCTTATGCAAAACATATTGCAGATGGCAGTATTTATATATAATATATATATTAACCAGTTATGCCCAGAGGTGGGGTGGCAAGACTGCCATTGCAATTTCATTACTTTTATGGTGTTCTAAAAATAACTACAAGCTAAATTAATGAAGACACATTTAACTAACCCAGTTCTAGGTTTAAGAACATTTTTGAACATTTCTCGGTGCTGCGAGGAATTCAAAAATAGTCTATTCTGATTGGTTGAAATCACGTATAATAGGTGGTGATGCGCCATCAAATGAAAAATGGGGTACATTTATACTGCATATTTGCGTAGGTAATATTTTATAGGTTTCAGTATTTGTTACAGTGGTTTGTTTTTTCTTTTAGTTTGATTGTACTTTTTTGTAGTAATTCGTTTGCAGCAGCATTGATCTTTTTCTGTCAGATGTTCTGTGGCATCATTTGCTAAACTATACCAATGCTAGGTCTCCTGTTAGAGACCTAGATTTAGATTTAGGTGAGATAAAGGAGACTGGTTTGTACTTAGCTTATACATGGGTATTAGTCAAGTTACTCCCTTGAAGAATACTTTTTGTATTGCACACAATTGATTTGTTTTTGTTTCTATGTTGGACATTCAACTGACATTACATTCTGTATAGATTCTGTACATATATATTCTGCTAATTACTTTTTATATACTATTATATTTTATTTTACACAACTGGATAACCAATTTTTTGGATATGGCAATCATTATTATAGCATATAGAACTAGCATATTATACTATAAATATATAAATGCAGATTTTTATGAATTTTATAATATGACAAACAAATTTTGGGAATTA
>JAYRBW010146144.1:0-14706 GCA_036023295.1 Invenusta paracnida | reverse complement strand
TCTTTAGCATACAGTTAGGGAACTTTTAGCATACTTTTAAGAATCATTTAGGAGTTTAGCATATCTTTAGCATACCAATTGGAACTTTTAGCATACTTTTAGGAATCATTTAGGGGTTTTTAGTGTTTACGAGAGTTAGTGTTAATATGTCAGTGTTTTGGGTGAAATTATATGAAGTATGTATTGTGTTATCCATTCACTAAACACGGTAGATATTGACGGTAAGTAATTTATGAGTACAGCTCCACACGCATTAAAATCATATTTAGATACACAGAAAATATTATTAAAAAAAAGTGATATATTTCTAATAAAATAATGCTCAAGAAGTATTTCAGAAATTGAATAAAATTAAACAATGAATTTTTTAGTAATCTTGTGACCTAGGTATAAATCTGGAATTTAATTGAATATGATATTTAATTTGATATAAATATAAGTATACATATTGATATAAATTGAACTAAATTAAATTGATTCCATTTGATTTATCGAGCCTTATTAATTTATAGTTATACTATTTCAAATAATAATTTCCTTAAAAATGTCTTTCTCATGTGTCCCATTTCTTATTAAGGCCTCTGGAGCCCAGTATTTGGGGGTTGACAATTGCCTCCATGTTTGTCGCTGGATTCTGCTCCTTCTGTCTGGCCTATTTTAGTCCAATGTCGGCATGGAATCTCAATCTTCCCTTCAGAATTGACGATGAAATCCGATTTCAGAGTCACCTATGGAATGTTGTGGGTGCTTGGATGCAACAAGGTTAAATTCGAACATTACAATTATTGATTAAAATATTTTGACCATAAATTTTGAATAGGTAATAATTACGATTATCAATAATGAAAGAGTTAAATAGATTTAAATAATACTGAAAATAAAAAAGTTTATGGATTAAATTGCAATTATAAATATTGTTTATAATGAGTTGTTACATGTAAGCATAGTCACATAGTAATATTGAGTAATTTTCATTTTCTATGTTTCTATATTTAAAGATTTACCTCATGTCATTGTTCCAACTTATGCATGTATGATTGCCGTTGAATTTTGTATATTTTAAGCGACTGTGCTGTAATGATATTTTCTGAGTTATACTTGTGTTTAATTGTGAAGAAAATTTGAATTTGAATGAAATAGGACGTTAATCACCGATAATGAGATTGTGAAGCTTTTAATTAGTGAGGAGCTGGTAATGAATAAAACCAGAAGGATGCTTTATTATTCCGGTATGTTGGATCAATGAGGTAGTAAAATTTTTAGTTATATAATGCGCTGGTCACAAAATAATGGTCGAGTTAGCTAATGATTTATTTTAATTAAATGTCTAAATATATTGTTTTGATATTTTCATGAATGTGTATCTTGATTGTGTTTTGATAGTTGAGGGCATAACTACATCATTAATTATATTAATTTGGTAGAGCCAGATCATTGAAATTTTAACGGTAGATTTGGCTAATATTATTTAAATATAATTATTATTATTTGATAGTTGTTTAATATAATTCGCTAACATCATTGTTTCAATAACAATAGTATTTCTCAATTAAAGTTTATCTGTGAAAAAAATAGAAAGAAACAATTTAAACAGATTTTTGTAGGTATGGATTAGTTATTACTAAAAAAGTAAGGTGTGATAGGTGCTGGGGACATTTGTTATAAGCATTTTATTGTTTTCCCATATTAAAAATTAAAATGAAACATTAAATTTGGTTTCGACCAAATTAATTAATTAAAACATTAATTAAATAAAATGTTGCATGTAATTTTGTTCATCTAAGACTTAAGTATTTTCTACATGTTACAATCCAAACTAGATCGATAAATCATAGTATTTATATACCAGATACATTCGAATATACTTGTCAAAACTATTTTATGGTAGAACCTGATATATAAATGTCTCATGAAAGTGAATAATATCATCTATTCGTCTAATTTTGCTTCTAATATATAGAAAATATAGAAAAATAAATTATGTATAACATGTTATTCTATAATATGAATGGCATGTTTAATTTTGTTAGAATATACATTTTTATGAAAAATGGATCAAAGCCTTGACATCAATGTCTTTTATTCTTTAATATTGCATAATATTTAAATGCTTATAAACAATTCCCTAATCCCTATCGCACTTCACTTTTTGTGGTAATAATGAATACATACACATACTATATAAATTAAATATTAATTACCTACTTTACTTAATTCTTACTAATACGTAATGGAATAGCATTAAATGTTAAGAAAAATTTCTGCTGTGCTCAGAGTTGGTCTCCAATATAATAATTAGAAATGTAATACTTAGAATATGGAGAAAATTAATACAAAAACAGTCACAATAGAAGTATATTTTTTCTACAAACTTATTTAATTGAATTCACATGAATTCACACAGCTATGATAAAAAGCTTAACATGTTTTGCATTAAATGTATTTGTAGTGTATCCATAATTTTTAAAAGTAAATTTGTTTATGAAAGTTGTTTGTCTAAAACTTTAATATTTAAATAAAGTGAATTCCTTTATTTTTTCTTCTGATTCATTGCTTAATTGTTATGTTCATTCTCTCCATAGAAAGCTTCATCAATGGTGAAGTCATTTATATTTATAGTTGAAACAAAAATGTGTTAATGTATATGTTTCCGTTACTCCTAGTACATTATGTTGTTAATAGGTTTCATTTTTTATTGTATACAACTTGTTTTCCGTTCAAAGTAAATGATAAAAAAGATAAAGTCACAACAGTGATTTACTTTAAAAGCATAATTTAAATATCGTTAAAATTTCGTACAACAAATAATAATAATTTAATAATTATGATATTTCATTGCTGTTCAAATGAATACCTATCAATAATAAATGGGTAATTTTTAATAAAAATTATATTTAACAAAAATATCGTGCAAAAATAAAAGATACATTTGTTTAATCAATATATACTTTACAATATCTGTATTAAATATTGTTATTCGTTTTGAAGCCGTACATATCTACGTATAGAAATGATAATTTTATGCACTACAATTTGAAAATGATAAATCGATGCAAATTTAATTTATTGCAAATGAAACAGTAGAAGTATTAGTAAAATATTCTTTGTTAAATATTATACGATAAATTATATTATTATAAGAATCATCTATCATGCTACAGTTTGGAACTTTGAATAAATAAAAATTAGCTGTTTAATAAATATAACGTGGAAAATAAATTTGTTTTATTCCAGATTAACATGACAGATTAACTTTTAATCGGTTAATAACTAAGCTTGAAACAGTTTTGATTAATAATAAATGTTGTTTTAAATTATTTACATTGCTGTTATCTTTAAACATGTGATTTGAGTTATGATCATAAAATAAAATAAATACTATAGTAACGTGAACAAATATTATCAGAAAAGGTAAATAAAAAGCTTGAATATACAAGGTGTCTTTGTTATAATGCAAGTAGAGTTTATGCACGCATGAGTAAGTAGCACAGATACAATTCACATATATAAATTCAAGGCAAATGTATTCCTTAGGTATTTTAATAACATGTTACATTATTTATGTAATTACATAGGTGACTAAATCTTTAAGTATATGTATACCTAGTCCTGTATCTATGATTATATAGGGACATCGAGCATAATAAAATATTTTTTAGATTTATATATCGCTATAACTATTGGTATGTAAATACCACAATATTTTTTTATAGCGAATTGATGTTAGCTCACCTGTGGAGGCCTGTATCACATAGGGGAGAGACACAGCTCGCAAAATGTAATAACACATCTACTGTACCTGTTGTTATATAGATATTTCTTAAATTCGTAAAAAAGAACAACTCGAAAAACTTCTCGAGAAGGGGGTATTAGTCGTAAAACTTATTTTGTACATCTCGTAAAATTACCTTAAGATATAGAGGCATTGACACAGTAGTTATATTATACATAAAGCATTTTTTTGTATTTTCTCTGCACTCTTACTAAACTTATATTATAATACACACTGCCATCAACTCACTCTCCCCTCTCACATACTTCAAACTAAATACATATTTTGTCTTATAAAGAAAGTATAAGCACATATTACTGATTTCCCAAGTATCGTATTTCTCCGCGTTTAAATCTCCCTAGCGTATATGCCTCCCCCTTATACTTACCTATATTAGGTACTTTATATTTATAGACTATATAGTCAAACATATTACTTCTATTACTATGTTTGTAAAGTTTATCCTTACATCCAAAAAAATAATATTAACAGAAATATTATTTGTACCTATACCTACCTATTTTGATACTAGATACTACCTAAATTCAATTTCTGTCAATGTATAAATTTCAATTTGTTTTTATTTGTTTTCGGACTCGCGTATAAGCCCCCACCCTCTGACTTTGAGGGGCAAATATTAGGTTTACAGGGGGTGGGGGCTTATACGCGTATAATTACGGTATGTGATAACAAGTTATCGTACAAAAGCACTACACATATGAACATCTTTGATATAATATTATGAATGGGACGGGTATGACAGCCTATTTTGACAGGTCAACAATTGACTCTATTGTTAAGATTTTTATGAAATAGAAGCCCAATTTTTTACTTCATTTTTTTATTATGAGAAAACGCTTAACAGAAAAAATTAATAATCAAATTAAGTTATAAATTATTTATTTTTATTGAACATTCAAAATGTAATTCTAACTATTTTTTTTTTACAATTTATTTGCACTGGCAAATTTATATACTGCTGTCGTAATCTACATATATGTATATACCATTGTTATAAACTTAAGTAATCCTGTACCGAAAGTTCTAATTTCCAGGAGTCTTAAAAAACACTGATATTGTGTACAATGATATTATATATCTCTGTATGAACATAATATGAACGTCTTTTATTTAAGTTAAATTTATTTTTATTTTTTTAGAACCGTTTTTATTTATTTGTAATTATATTGGCAAATTAATTAATGACAAACAAATATAATCAATGAATATTTTTTGTTTTTAAAGTTTACATTATTTATTATCAATATATGTAAATATAGATAGTAGCATATTATATATATTCTCCAGTGATTTATTGTTTAAATGCTATTCAAAGGAAAACTAATATACCTTCGATATGATTTTTAAAATTTTAATTTAAAATAGGAAAAAATGCAACTACGTTTATAAGTCTCCTTAATTAGTATGAATATATTTTACTACTCATTTTACTACTCCGGGTATCAAATGTCAGTCAAAAGCAATATTCAAAGAGAAATCTGTGACCCGAAATCAGTTTGAAAGAAGTTAGTCGGTATATAATTTGTTTATACGAATATTTTTGGAGCATCCAACCATTTCAACTGAAAAGGTAATATGTTTTGAAGTAAAGAAATTTCTTCTGCTTTAAATCATTACAAATTATACCAATTTTCCATGCATGAACAGAAAATACATATATAGTTTCAGTTAATTAATAGCACTTGAGCTAAGGGAAATCCTATAATCCCCCTTAAGAGTACTATTCTATATACCTGGTGCATAACAGCTTTTACTTATCCTAAAGAAAATGTCTTTCAGGTCAGGACTTCTATCCCCTCGCCATGTCTTCGCGGACAGTTCTTGCTATTTGGTGGTTCTTTTCTATCATTATATTTTCTACTTATACGGGTGAGTGTAGATTTTAGCATGTAAAGATGTTCTCATTAAAAATATTATGAAAAATACATATAAGTGCAAGAATGGTTCATAAAATTATGTTTACAACATTAATAAGAGGAATAAAAGAATTTTTCGGGAAGTTGGGGAGAATAAATTCGGGAAGTGAATTAGGATAATTGTTTAATCATCTACATAGTTATACTTGTATGAACAGTTTAAGCGTCAATCCAGAAAATGTGTTTTCAATAATTGTCTTAATAATACAAGATTTCTAAATAACGAACTGTAACCAAACTCTGTATAACTGCTGCTATAGTATATATAGTAAAATATATTGTTTGACTTATCACGCTAATTCTTGAATATTTGGGTATTTGTACATAATTTCTCAATAACATAATCTTTAGATTTAAAAAGTGTTTTTTCGTATGAGTATATTGTAATTCTTATACTAATATCTCAATAATATTATTTCAATTAAAACATATAAGTATTGATAAGCATAGTGGTACACAGTCCCATCTAATGGTTTCATTAATATTATAAATTAGTATATTTTTAATTATCTATGTTTAAAATTCAAGAGGACTATGGTTATCTAAATATACATTTGGGAAATAACTCAATCTCCTCTTAATGCATCTTTGCTCGTTTAAGTATGCACGCTTAGAAACCCTTTTAAAGTTCATATTAGGTGCATTTTGTCCCTTAGCTCTTGGTGATAACGCTGATACCAAAAACATATTTTAATTCATTCTAACCCGATTTATGAGCGGTCAAAAATAGGCTTATTCTCATTAGCATTAATGACTAGAGCTGTTAGCATTTCTCAAGCTAATTATTGATGCTCTTATTCTTAGCTTGCTTACTTACGATGATAATTATCTATAAATTAATTATAATTTGTAATAACATCCTCCTTATAATGGTGTCATAATTTTTTATTAATATGATTTAAAAATAAAGCAATTTATTAGCGTGTTTGCTACGAGTAATATAGAGTGCGAATTAGCCTTAACTCTTTCTTAATTTCATTTTTGTCTCGATATAAAATACACTCCACCGGATACCTATGTTCAAAGAAATTTTATCGAATTTATCTCAGATTTAAAATTTAAATATGATTGGATATTGTCTAATTCGTAAGTAGTATTTAACAAGTTTAATGATTTTTTTGTTGTACATTTCAGCCGATTTAACTTCCTATCTGACAATAAGCAATGAGGGTCCAAGAATTAAATCAATAGACGAGTTAGCCAATCAGGACAAAATTTTGCCATACGTTGTGCCTGGTTCATCTCAGGAGACTTCTTTGAAGGTAAATATGTATTACTTCTCATTAAACAGTAGATAGATATATGTATTTCACACTTCCATTGTTTTCCACTTCGAGTGTTTTAAACAGATGATGTGGTAAAAATAAAAATAGTATTATTAAATGTACATAGATTTAACAATATATAGAAATGTGTAATTTAAAACTGAATTATTTTGCTTCCTTGAATTTCGATTCAAATAAACGCAAACTTGTAAATCGAAAATAGCTTATTACTATCGATAAAATTTGAAAATTATTGGACAACTAGATAAGAAGACGACAGTGACAGTAAGGCATATTTGCATTTATGCTAAATTAATAAATATTGTTAACTAATTAGTCTAAAATTCGGAAATTAAGGATTTATAATTTTCAGTTGTCTTGTCAATTAGATTTTAGAAAAGTTAAACAAATTTTGTTTATACTTGTTTTCTAATTGAATTAGGTGATATTATACATACATATACATATATGAATTGTACATATACCTATTATATATGAATTTACATGTTTTCTACATTTATTTTGTTGTTGAATTTTACGAAGCTTCAATATTATACAGAGTCTCAGTAAATTGATAAATATGTGAACATAAATAAGTGGAAACATTTTTCTGTAAGCCACACGTCATGTTCTCTACCGACCGCCATACAACTAGACGAAGAAGTCGAACTTTCAATTGCAGTATCATTTGAGCATCCCTTGACATGCTGAGTGCCACCGTATATTTTCTTGCTTAAATCATGCTGCTGCTCTGAGGACATATCTTTATAAATTCTGACAGCTGTGGATTGATGTCCTGTTTTTCGGCAAATGAGGTCTTCTTCGCAGCCGGCTTGAAATAATCTTGTTGCTCCTGTTCGCCGGAGACTTTGATTTGTGAAAGGTCCTGGAAGTCCTGCAGTCAACAGTTGAACAATATTCTGCAGTGAATTAACTCCTAATGCCATGTTTTTTTAACTAGACGTGTTGTGAATTATTAAATGTCGGAAAAAATGAGTCTTCACGTGCACCGGCTGGTCTTTTTGCCACATAAAATTTGTAAACGTATTCCAGGCATCTGTCGTGATTTTCTTCATTGTGAAAGGATGTAGATTCTTTTCCCGGTTTCCTAATATTCTTCAAACCGCCTTGGGCCTTGGTTGCATTTAGAAACGTCTTTGGTATATTGAAGGCCCTCTTTTCCTTGCGAATCAATTATTAATTATAATTATACGTATTCGGACCAAACCGCAACTGATGAAGTTCCTTTCCTTTAACGCAGGCAAAAATGTACTCCAAGCAAGTATACTAGTGTTTGAAGTAATTGATTAGGTTTTGATTTTCCCAAATGTAACTTTTCCGTAGTGTGTCTTCTTGGTGAATTGAAATCGGTTTAGGCCGCTGTTGCCCTGGAATAATTTATTTTCCAGCGGTAATTTTCATGGAGGTGCTTAGGCATTTTCTGGACTCTAAAAATTCAACACGTTTAAATAGAGACTATTTACGATTCAAGTTGTTTTGAGTACAATAATTAACCATAGCAAAAATCTCATAAAGTGATTTTTGTGAATAATCATCACCATTTTGTTTCCTCACTGAAAATATGAAGTTTTGCAGCACAACATTTAATTGATAAGCAGACATTTCATCTACACACATTCAGTACATTTTCATCTGTTATTGTTGACTGTATGACATAATTGGGTAATCCTTCGTTTTAGGTACGTAAAATAAAAACAATTTTTTCGCGAAAATTAATGCAAATAAAAACAAAATTCAATGCGAAATTGTGTTTATTATTGTAAATAAACCAACAAATAAACCACCAAAGAATAAACCGAAGAATTAAAAAGGGTAGTAATGTCGAATCCAGCAAATAAGATTCATGAAGACATTGTTTTTGTGTACCCTACACCAAGAAAACTCATGTAGGTAAGTGTCCCATAATGCCTGTGAAGTCCCTCTCATTGATCGGTACTTCGCTTTTATGACTGCCCGGTTACCTTCGACTGTGTTTGTGTGGACATTTGGGTTGTTGGGGTCCACAAAGTTAAAACTATTGTTCACCTGTTGTATAAACGCATTTAATATTGTTTTTATTTTACATTAATTTTCTCTGAAAATCTTGTTTGCCCATTTTACCTTTTGTTTGTATTTTCGGGAGTCAACTCATCAATATTTTTCTGTATTTCTACATCAGTGACTTTGAAAAACGATTATTGACATATCATGTGGAAGTTTCCGGCATTGCAAAATTTGTTTCATCACCATTGATGGACCTGGTCTATTATATTAATATCAAAATCAAATAAATCAAATAAATCTGACATTCTTCCAAGCAATTTTTAAAATACTGTAACCATTCGAATAAAATTAAATAATTTAAAAATCGGCATTGTAATCAAAATCAATAGCCATAGATTAAGTATGTCAATCTATAGTTTTCTTAATAATCAGAGAAATGTTATTCAAGAAAACTACTAATCTGCTTGAGGGCGCAACTAAACATTAAAATTCATAGATTAACACTATACATAACTCCCCAATTTCGCAAACAGACAGTAATAATCAATTCGACTCACAATATAAATTCGTACAAATAATTCAATCAATTCTCTCAAATAAATATCTATAATTTTACTGTCGAACAGTAGCGCAATCATACCATTTTCTACATATAAAACGCGAATAAACGTATGAAATTTTCATGTATCTGGGAACAACCCTCTCCTAAACAAAATATTGTGTCCCAATATCGACTGCAAGTCATTACTAGTTAAAAGAAACAACAACCTGCGTAAAAAACTTCTTTAACTTGTGCAATGCAACATACTTTTGCCTATATTACAATTTCATTGACAAAAGAGATCATTTTATATTCAATTATAATATATAACAACAATCTCAACATCGCTAGCCCATTTCTTGAACTTCAATCCCCGCTCTACGAAATGCCATACTCCGATCATCAGTGGAGGTGGTATACGAGATCAAGGTCGGGAGCGCGGGGATTGAAGTTCAAGAAATGGGCTATTATTAAGAGATTATTATTATTATTAGATAATAGAGTACTGTTATTATAATTTGATAACACTAACAATTCTTTAACAAATCAAAAATAATATATGATATATTTAAAATATGACTACGAATCACTAGAACATTAATTAAACAACTTTGATGTATTGTAATATCCATTAAGATACACTTTTATATTGTAGAGTACTCCAGGAGAAGCTTTTCAATTACTTTACAAGAAGCGTCAATATCTTGGAACTCTGTCTATGTGCACTAGTGAGGTAAATTGTTAAGAAGGTTTTATTTAGTTTATGTGTGATATGATAATATCGAATAAGTAGTTAGAGAGGTGGATCGTTAGAACAAAGACCCCCTCTCCACACCACTCCTCTCCTATCCCGCCCCCCCCCTACCCAATCCGACCAATATAATCCGTTTAAGGCTTCAGCCAATGACAGAGCTAGACAGCAAATCCGGCGGAAACTCTTCGCATACAGCTAACATAGCGTCATTATTATCTTTTAAGTCACGGTGAACGGTTGTGATCTGTCATAATGCAACGTATATGCTTTGTACGTAATTATGACGAGGTATGGGCTATTCAACTTTGCGTACAACTCTACTACAAGACTTATAGCTATCTCCATTGCCTATTCCTTCGCCCGTTTCCTTAACCACTGTTCCAGAGAACACCTCATCTTCGTATGCTGCATTGCTGCGGTCTCCCTCGTCAACTCGATTCTAATATAGCTCCACGCATAATCAATATTCTCGCTATTAACAACCAGGCCAAAGACAAGACACACTATTAATAAGAACCAATCACATCAAGCTTTCAAGCATTGCGAGTGATTCTTGCAACCGTTCAAGACCGCTCTCCTTCTTAACAAGCACAGAGAATTATGCTATACGTCAAATCCAGAGACTCTTATTCCATCATGCGACAAGGGATTCTGTCAGTTCGAACGCTGGCAAGTGTTCTGGCATGCTGGTGCAGCGACTACCCTACATCATCTACGCAGACATAGAGTGTTACCTTGAGAAGAGCGATGTGACCATGATGGTTACATCCCTCATGCGCACACATAAGGCTGGTGCAATCTCCTACCTCCTTATACCTCACCCTAATTTAAAGGCGACTTCCCTCCTCTCGGAATTACGTGTATTCACAGGAGAGTACTGTGTTCGAGAAACAATAAAGGCCTTTCAATCTGTCGGTAAGCAAGTATACTGGTGGAATTGCGAATACGGCGACCTATATACGGCGAATATATCGATGCGAATTGGTTGACAAACCTCACCACTGGTTAGTGGGCCTTTGAAACTTGTAAAAACTGGAATGTAGTAAGGTTGACCATATGAATAGTCCGTTTCGCCCATCTTAGCGCAGCGGTAGGGCCCCACTTTAATAGAGGGCATCGCCGGTTGATGATGTGGCTCGAATATAAATTGTGACATCTTGAGAGCAGAGAGAGGAGCGAGGTGACGACCGTCTAGTAGCGTGAGTAGGAGTGGAATGAACTGTAACAGACACGCGTGTTCCTTTTATACTTTTTGATCTCTATCATTGGTTGAAGCCTCAAACGGATTTGATTGGTCGGGAATATGGTGGGGGGGGGTTGTCTTTTTTTCAGCGCTTCATCTTTCTTACTACTCAAATATAAATGTAATTTTCTCATGACACCATTTGCGCTCTGAGATTGTTATTATTTTACTCTATTTTAATATTAGTACCTTCAGAGTTATTGATATACAATATTTAATATATATAAAAAATAATCGAAAATTTAATACAAATAAAATTATCAATACATTTTTCTCACTAAAGTATAACAAATATCTATGATGTTAAGGAACATCGGTTTAAACATAATGTATTTCTTATTTATTAATGAAGTAATATTAAATAATATTAAATAATATATTAGTAAAACAATTTTTATAGGATATTTTTATTAATTTATTATTAATTTTTTACGCTTTGTAATTATTACTATGTGTACCTATTTCGCAAATAATAAATTATAACAATAATGAAAGTTCACTAGGATAAAAACGTGCCTCATTGACTGACTGTAAATAATGATATTTAAATTCCTAAATTTAAATTATAATTATAATGCATAACATATAATGAATATGTTTAGAAAATCATTATTTTAACTATATATTTATACATAAAGGTTTTTTCAAACAAATATAGTTCAAATTGGGCAATGTTATTTCAAATGTCGACACAAGAATAGAACAGCTAAGAATTAAATTAAAAACATGCATTTTGTATTAAATTAAAACAAAAATTCGCAAAGATTTAAACATCTTGACATGTTACTTTGTGAATAACAGATTAACATTAAGTCAGATAAAAAAACCTAAGGAGTCTCTGAATTGAAATAATATTCGTCTTTATAAAAAATATCCTAAATATTTCGTTCGTTTTCTATCAGTGATATCAATCTGCCTATGTCACTCCTTACATACATTTTATTTTCCTGTTTTTCGTTGAAAAGGGTACATGTGACTTCCGTTATATGTCCATATAGGCAATTGCGAACAAATCCTACAACGTTGCCTGCTTTGAGACCCGTTCTGTTGCTACCTACTTCATACACTCGAGTTGCGCCAGCGTCTACCGTCTTCCGGAAAATATTTTCCCCACACAGATGGGTATGATAGTTCCTCAGATGGCACCGCATGCCGATTTGTTTAATTTTCAGTAAGAAAATAACAATATTTTTATTATGTATACAGAATCCCATTCAAATATTGCATTTTTGTTTGATTTGGAACATTTTTATTGTAATATATAACATTAAAAAAAGCTTATTTGGTTATTACAACTGTTTATAGTTGGACAAATATTCATATCTGGTTAATTAATTTTTTAATTTAAAGAAATTTCATAATGTAGTATTATTATATTCTAAAATTTAACAATATTAAATGTAATAAAATGTAATAATTAAATGTAATTCATATATTACATTTTGTGTACAAAAATGTTTGATTATAATTTAAACTACTAATAATGTTATAAGTAGACATATATTTTTAAGAGAATATTTAATTTTTTTTTTATTAATTTGTGCTTTTAATGTGTATTTTTTGTTTTGAATATTTTCTTCCCCACTCCGCATACTATTCATAAATTTAATTAGTTTTCTCTTTGAATAGCAAATATTTACAACACTTTTAAAAGAATTTAATTCTTGAAAACTTCTTCCAGCATTCATAAGATGATTGAATCAGGCCTTTTTCAAAAACTGTATACTCGTCACGTTACTGGGGATACAAGCTCAAGGCCTGAGTGTGCGGTCAACGACGGCTCTGGTGGCATCATATTTGGAGACATCGCTGGAACACTAATTGTCACATTCTGCCTATATGCAGCGGGAATGTTAATCCTTGTCTTCGAATTTTTGTGGACTTGTGTTCTGAAGAAGTCTACCCTGTCCTGCCCGGCTTTTTAGACGCTAATCTATTCTGTATGTAGGGGGTTAAACTTGCATAAAATTATTCATTTTGGAGAACTCTCTTAAACATTGTTGAACTAATATTTTTGCACATTGATTTCATTTTTTGCACGCTTATTTGAGTCCTGTTTGTTTTTTGTTAATTTCTTTTCAATTATTAAACGTTGTTGAAGTGAATATAGATTAATAATTATTAGAAGAGACATTTATTTAAATCAATGGCAATATCAGGTAAAGATCTTTTCTTAACATTCGATTGATATGAATGGTCTCCTAAAGCTTGCGATATCTCAGTTATTTGGACAGCTATCGATAAAAAAGCTTTCACAGCCTTAGAATCTCTAGAAAAAGTTGCGGTTTAAGTCTTGTTAATGTGTTTTATCAGATAAGCTTGGTAATATTTGTCATTTGAAAATTCTCCTTATATCTCGCTCGTCTACACCAAGTCATGTAGCGTTGTTAGGCAGACGTATTCGATGCAATCGATACTCTTGAATTGAGTTTACTTAAATTAGAATGTTAAGGGGGCGCGGTAAAATATAATAATTGTAACTAAATTACAATCCTAATTATTCTAAAAAATTATTACAATCGATTTTAAATCGTTTACATTACGGAGATGGTCAATTTCCTTTCTGATAGTTATTTCCACATTTAAAGTGGGATTTAAATTTATCCCTATGTTTGTTTTAATACTTCCGATATTTAGTGCATTCAATATTGTAAAACAACTTTGAGGACATTTTTCCAATGATCTATACATCTATATGTTGTATTCTTGCTTAATTAGACATTTTGTAATCTAAACCTACGCGAGTAGGTTGCTAGCTCGTGCGAACAACATATACATACAGAAGATATATTAGAATATCCCAAGCATGGACATTTTTAAACAGCTCCCATTTAAAAACTATTCAATAGTTTGAAATTATTCAACTTGTATCATGTAGCGCCGCTAAAAGCTAATTAGTCCTTCTGCCAAGGAGTATTTTGGTACCAGTTTGAGCAACCAAGGTTATTATAAATCATTTTAAAGGCCTTATACTAAGGATTTCATAAATGCATGATAACCTTCTGTGCAGAGTAGCTGTCATGAGATGCAGTCATTTTACGAATTTCCTATGTTAAAGAATGGGAGACATTTCTATGTTTTGAGCCACATATACGTGAAAAGGGTCATTTTACAGAAAATAAAACTATTATTAATATGTTTGAATAGATTTATGCATATCATTTTGTTCCTCTAAGTGTTTTCTACATAA
>JAYRBW010146133.1:0-14707 GCA_036023295.1 Invenusta paracnida | reverse complement strand
TTCAAATGCTTTGCTAGAAACACAAAGAACTCAAGCTTAGCACAAGTTAACACATCTGAACAAGCAGCTTTAAGAGAGATGTAGGATGCTGATTTTGGTTTCTTCTTTGGATTTCTGAACAAATATCTAACATACTTTTTGATACTTGGCCATATAAATAAAGCATGCTCAGCAACATTTACATCTTCTACCCATCTAGTAGCACAGAATGCAAGTGGGAAAACATTACACTGTGTTTCTTTTGTAAAATCTGCTCTCCTTGCTGGTGATTTATGAAATACTTGCCAAAGTTATCTGAGTATAATATCTAAGTTCTAATCAATAGAACCAACTTTAAGACTACCATGGATAGTATGTAAACTAAATGACCCAATATCCAAAAGATTAGGGAATTCTTTGGGATGCTGATTGATTTTGCTGATAAGTCTTTTAAAAACTTATGGTTTACATTTGGACCATCCTCAGAAACATGTAGTAATTTTTTGGGATCCAATTCAGATGTGCCTTGTTTAAAATGGGACAAAAGATCTGAGGCAGTTGTATGTCCTAAGAATTCTGATCCAAGATATCTGTTAATAACAATTTTTCTGTTATTATCCCAGTAGTGGACCATCAAATCCTTTTGTTGTGTCTGTGTAATATCATTCAAGCACTCATCCAATGAAATACTAAAGAATTTTGAGGACCATATACTATGAATGAGAAGTTTGTGATAATATGGATGTAATGCAAAAATACCATATATGCACATTTTGTATATCCACATTTGTAAATTGTCTAGCAATGTTACTATCAGGGAACATATTAGCAAATAATTCATTTATATCATTGTTTGAGTTAAATGAATTTCCTTTTATTATACAATTTAACACCCATAGAATTTCTGCTTTAATAATATCTTCATTTGTAATAGTAGAATCTAAAGTTGTTTGATGTTGAGATGTTGAAGGATTAGCTGATGTTTTAAGAAGAGATGGATAAAGTTAAGTACTTTTTATGATGTTGAAGCACTTTTACCAAAGATGAATGTACTTTGCCAGTAGAATGGCTTTTGAGAGCTGTGATTCCCATATATCCATTTCCAATATCCATCTTCTTTTTACATAGCAAAGCAGAATAGACATCACCATCTACTTCCTTTAACCAAGATGAAAATTTCTCTAGACCATATATTATCTAAATGTTCAATTTATTTGAGATTAAAAAAATAAATCTGAAGTTAAATTTTTATTATTTTTATTATAATTAATTGTTCAAAGCACACATTTTTTAACCACTAGTTGTGCTGTCAGTAAAGACTTAAAAATAAAAATGTATACTCTGATCAAGAATTTCCAGTTTTCCAGGTTTTACTATTTTCTACCCAATTTTCCAGGAGTTTCCAGGACTTTTCCAGGAGACTTTAACTTTTAAGAGTTTTCTAGGTTATTCCAGGAGTGTGGGCACCCTGATTAATAATAATACTAATAGTACTACTAACACTTACTAATTTAAACTATAAATTAAAATATAATTGACATATTTATATTATGATTTATATAAATATAATATTAATTTAGTATAATATCTAAATCTTGTCTTCTTGCCCTACAATTTGAATTATATCATAATGTCAATACTAAATATAATTTAAATTATAGATTAATAGAATTCTATTTGATGTAATTGACATTAATGCAAAAAATCTGGCTCTGCTGTAACCATGTCTATTAATTCAAGATTAAATATTATAATATGAAGATTGAAATTTAACCTTGTTTTGTTACAAATACAATTACAAATGTCAAATTTAAGTCTTGGATTGGTTTTTCACAATTGGCATTATCTTATTCTTATGTCATTTTTTACTCTGACTACAGTCTACAGTCTATGGTTTGACTCAGCTATTGACATTGTGTTCAGTTTAATTTTAACTTATTTAAAGTTATGTTTTGGTTATATATATTTGGTTAGTTATATGCTATATCTTGATTCGAATCCGGGACAAGTCGTACCTGGGACAAGTCGTACCTTGGACAAGTTGTACCTGGTATAAGTCATACCTAGGACAAGTTGTACTATAATTACTACTAATTTATTTATTTATATAAGTAAAAATATATTGTACACAAGTTATATTAATAACATATATATCATACATATAGGCACCACCATGCTATGCATATGGAGTCTCTCTAAAGATATGTATTAAATATAGAAATATGTTCATGACAATAATTTATTTGAAAAGAAAAAGTATTGTTTAAGTCAAGTCTATGCCAGCCAAATCGTTTATTTTTAATAACAGAGTAACTTTATTATTATTAAGACTAAGTTTATCGTAAGTTTATTACGTATTTTTCTATATATTTACATGTAAAAAATGTGGGTACGACTTGTCCAAGGTACGAGTTGTCCCAGGTATGACCTGGGCTGTTACCCTTGATTCTAGGCTATTGATTGGACTACTAAGAAAACTACAGAAAGCACTTCAAGGGCTAGCGTTACACATTTCCTTAATTAATTTAAAACAAATTAAACTTACAATTTATTCCCCTTAAAACTCTTTTGTATAGACAATTTATTCAGTTTTCAGGTAGATCTAATAATAATATTATTATAAATAAGGCAGGTGATATTAGCCCGTAAACTCAGATGAATTACTTTTTTGTTATTCGTACGACTTTGTAATAAAAGTAGATTCTTATCGGCCGCGCTAAATTTGTGCTTTATTTCACCGACTTCAGAAAGAATCATCTGATGGCTATATAATTTTTTGTGTTGCTTCGTTGTATAGGTATTATACATGCATTTAATGTGTTCTTTTATACCTTACAAAGTTGAAAGGGTTTTATGTTTATCCTTATTCGCCCGTAATTTTGCTTACATATTTTTGTAGACTTAACCAAGTTTGCCGGATTGTATGTTAACCTTTAATTTGCCAGCATTAATCACATATACATTGCAGTAAATAAAATGTATTATAAGATGTGTATAAACATTGCCTTATTGTGCTATTTGCAAACTGTCAATTTTGTAAATCCGTAAATAATATATATTGATCCCAGCCAACTTTAAATTGGCCTGTGTAATCACCTCCACATTCATTAATTAAAAATGAATCATATTGTAATGTATAAACTTTGCCTTATTTGGGCTAGATGCAAACTTCTAACTTCATTAACCCATGTATAACATTTTAAGTCCAATTAAACTTTAAATGATTTACTTTTATCACACCTGCATATACATTCAGCTGTGTATATATTCTATTACGTTGTCCGCTGCTTGTAAACAATTATTCGCGGGCGTCAAACGAATCCCAAATAATAATGTAATTATAGACATTGTCAGATGAGGTGTATACAGCTTACCCACACCAACCCTTCGGGAGTAAAATTGAAAGTTTGGCTTATATACATAATTGCCATTCTCTATGTCTAGGTTGCATTTTATGCATACATAGTAAAACTTTGATTAGGTATATATATATTTTGTTACATATATATAGGTATATGTTCTTTTCTTTGGTTTGGTAACCATGCTTACCTCTAGTGGAAATGACTGACATTATTTGTCTACTGCCTGGATTTGCTGGCATCTATATAACTATATAAGGAGAGCTTTAACTCTCAGAATTTGTCCAGCGAAGTGTATATCGTGATTTACAGACAGACGGTCTGAAATTCTAAGAGACCTATAATAAAGTCTACGAGACATAAGTATACTTTGCTGACGAATTCCTGTTTATGATATATAAGTGTCTGGTTTATAATACGTCTGTATAATACATATATTGTATTTGCCCCGTACTCAGTTTTTTATTTGGCTTACTTTGGGAAATAATAATTAGAGGTCCCGTTTTGATAACAACTTGGATGTATAAATTTATCGCTATTCGTCTAAGTATATATATATATATAGAATATTATACTATATTTTAATAAGTGTAAATTACGATATCGCTTTACCTGGTTATATTACATAAATCTAAATTTTGTCTAAAAATATATTAGATTAAAATATTATATCAAAATATGTATGTTATGTATAAATAGATTTATATATAAAAATATATAGAAACCCATAAATAAATATGTTTTATTTCTATTTGTATAGGTATATCCTGGCAAAGCCAGATCTCAGTTTACTTCTATATTATAACTGTAAGCAGGGTAAGCCATATGATAAATTATTAATAAAAATTCTAAATATGTATACCTATTTGTTTATGAATTTCTTTTTTGGAGGGTTATAGCGTTGCTTTACATTACACTATTCTATTTCTGGCATAATTAAAATGGCTAATAACATTTTATATATATATCTATATTATTATTTTTCAATACTTTTTCTAATGAGACGCTAAAAACATAATTTTTTGAAATAATATATATTGATCACAATCGAAAATACGTAATATTTTCAATGGAAATATTTTATATAGCCATTCTATGTATATATTGATTAATTTCTATAAATTTCTATTATAGTTTACTATAGGTTATAGCTAGAGATCTTATAATGAGGATCATTAAAAACCTTTATTTTTGTGAGAGGTAGCATTATATATCTGTGAACGCAGTTACCTACTAGCAATTATCTTATAATTTAATAATAAATTCGTTTTATATTATATCACATCTCATATTAAGGAAAAAATATGACAATCATTCGCAAATTAAAAAAAATCAAATTTGCAAGTAGAATATCATCATAAATGGATAATTATTGTTGAATTCGCCTCCAAAAATTGTTTAAAAATTTGTAATACTTGTCTTATGCAAGTTATAATATAAAAACGAAGAAAATTACCCGTAGTGAACCTGTTACTTTTGCCAGATAAACCTGACTACAAAAATTATATACATAAGAAATATATCATAACGATTTAATAAAATTTAAGGACTATAATATATGCTTCATATAGCATGTGGTAAGACACAAAAATCTAAGTTTATATAACATTTATTGTTCTAATGTATATGTACAGGGTGGTGCATAAGTTGCTTGACACATTTATGCAATATATATTTGCACAATTAAATTTTTATTCAAACACAACCAACCAAATGTTAGATATAAAAAATCTCAAGAAAATCAAAAATACGAATGTATTTTTTTTTGTATGAGTCAAGCAACTTATGCGCCACCCTGTGTATCCGGATTTTAAAAATAGATGTTCCACAGCGTTACTTATATAATCGATGTAACATGACATACGCTAACTGCTATTATAGTCATTAATGCTGAGTAAATGATATAGATCTAATTTGAAAATTGATAAATCATTCATGTTAGATTGAATTACACTGTAATTGTCAGGTGCTCGCTTTTAATTTCATTCAAATGGATATCGAAAAAATAAATTGTAGGTATATATAAAAATTAAAAGCGCACGAAACAGAAACTTGTATAAAATAGGATGAATCGATTCAAATGACATAGTGGTTAACACCGATTTAATACAGCTAGACTTTAGTTAGACAACTGTAATAGAACTTCGGTTAATATGTTAATGTACATATTTAAAATTGAAAATATTATTTTACAAATGGATATCTAACAAAATATCCCTTAATAAATATAATCAAAAGGATAAACATAGGTTCCTAACATTGCTCCCAACTAAAATGTATTTTGTCCAAAAGGTAGTTCTAATATAATTTCTATATAATATAATATAAAATAAAAACATAAACTGCATTAAAATATATATTTCGATTTGGAATAAAATTGAAAACAAACTAATATCTATAAACATTGTCAAAATATTATGTACATTTTCATCTAAAAATCAATATTTAACTGAAATAAAAAAGTTAAAAAATCGTAAAACTATTGTTGCTATTACTCATTATTATAAACAATATAAATACATTCATTTTTACAAACCTCATATATGTCATAATATATCCATTACCTTAAAATAATAATTAATAAGTGTGGGTCCAGCCTTAAAATATATAGTTTGTAAGTGACATGAATGATAATTAGACAAAACTGCTTATTTCTTAGTACTGTACTATTTGTTTGGAAATGGTTCGGGAACATTTAGTAAACATAAAACAAACATACATAAATTAAAAAATATTATTACGTACTGACATGAAATCAAATGTTCACTCAATTAATACTTATAATAAAGTTTGTCAAAAGGATGAAATATTATTAATTCTTTTTCGAAATTAAAGTCACTGATTTCTACGATATTGATGATAAATTTGTGTGAAAAACTACTTATGACGTTAACATCAAAGTAAGAAACAAACAAACAATATATATAAAATCTTATAAAACAAGCTGTTAAGCGGGTAAAAAAGTCAACTGCCACAATGAAATAGATAATTGAACTAAAGTTTTTGTGAACGGTCACAGATATGAATAATACAGATACTATCACAATGTAGTAGTAAGTTGGTCCATGGTGGCCCAACTTTTTCCAACCTGCAATTTTACAGGTAAAGGCACAGATAATGTTACTGCAGATTCCATACAGTGTTTGATGATACTTGAAACAGCCGTGACAGCACTCTCGTCAACCTAGAATGGGAGAAAGTACAAAAAATGATACAACACAAATTAGTTTGTATGACGAAAGTAATAAAATTAAAAAATATTTCTAATGATCACGTTTGATTTATTAACAAAACTATGGTAAATTCTAGTGTGGAGACAATGAGGTGACCGGTATAGAGATTTAGTAATGAGAATATCCCAGGCTAGTGGGGGCTCTGTTCATGTATGGGTTACGCTATGTCTTGGTGCTTCTGTCTTGCAAATGCTTCAGTAGTCTGTTAATGGTGACCTATGCTGCAAATTGAGCTATTCAGCAAGATAATGCCCTAGGACATCGTTGAAAGAGTTAAACAATCCTAACCAACCGTCAGGTACCAGTTCTTCAATACTATAAATCATTAGATCTTAATCCAATTGAAAATGTGTGAGATTTTTATAAGACGACAAGTATTGCTGTATTCACCTCAACATTTCTATCATTTAGTCCCGTTATTTTTAAGTACTTAGTCGCAAAAAGTATTCATATGGATAAAAATTGATATCATCAAATCTTGGGCTTTAAAATCAGACAAAACTATACAATAGAATAATATAAATGTCATTAACACAACAATGAAATGGGAAGGTACGCTTCAAGTGTATCTTAATATTTGAATCTCCAGCATGTCTCGTATAAAAGGTGTTATTGGAACAATAGTTTTTCTTAGAAAACCCGAACCTCGATGCACAAATAACATTTTTTTTTAAGTTGAGTGTAGGGCACTAATTTTACACTAGTGTATATATGCATTTGTTAATTTCCAACTAGAGTCCTAATTTAAAAAAAAATGAAATATTGCACAAATAAACGATTTACAAAGTAAAAATTTAAATAATGAAATAATAATAATATTCGATAATTAATATGTAATAACAATAATTGAAGCAATCTTCAATAATTTAGAGCAAAGCAACCATAGGACTAAAAATCGATATTATCAAAATATGTTAGACTTTAAAATTAGAGACACAAATTATACAATATCATAATATAAATTTCCTTAGTATAACAATGAGTAAAACAAAGTAAACTAAATTATAAACGACTATTATATCAAATGTAAAACAAATTAGGTATCACCTCATAAATAAGTTCGTCATGTAGATGTAGCACCAATTCTGCTGGTTTGGAAGCGATATGTGACTTAAGAGAGCTTCGCTGTTGGATGAGCTTGTCACTAGCTTCTGCTAGACAGCAGTTTATCTTGAGCATGGCGGTTTTGCAGATGTCAGCGGCACTGCCTTGAATTGTAGTATTAACGCTCTGCCGCCCAATCTGTCAAATAAGGAATAAGAAAATGAACAAAGATGACTTTGACAGCTAAATAGAAATTCGAAATTGTTAAGAAAAAGTTCACATAGACTACAAAGCTTTCAAAAATATGTATATGTATGTGTGTTAAGTAGAACTCAATAATTTATACTTTGTAATGAAATATATATCATAACATAATAACATCCAATTTCACATAATAATTTTACGAATCGCGAATGGAGAAACCTTTCAGTTGTAATAGTAATGTAACATATTAGTTACACTAAATCGTAGAATACTTATAGACGAATTAAAGAGAAATTTTTAACATATTTTTAAAATATAGTATTTCAAATATATTTATTGATTGGTAATATGAAATTGAAATTTTTCTTAACATAACTCGTATATTAATTAACGAGATACTATAAAATTGGAAAATTGTTTTTTAGATAACATAAGGATACATTTAAGAAATGCGAGTAATATGATACAACTGAATATTTAATTTTATACAAAAATTGAATTAAGTAACTAGGTTAATTAAAAAGCCCCAAATATGGCGTCTAAATATTCCAGAAATTTAATGAAATGTTTTTCTAGACAGATGCAATTTCTAATACTTCTTTTATACAGTGAGCCAGTAGAAAATCGCAACCAGAACAAAGAACAAAATAAAGTGCTGCTAAATAGTTAAAAGATTAAATTCATATTCAGATCATAATCGTATGAATAAGTCAGTAATATTAATATTCAAAATAATATACTTTAAGAGTGCAATGTTCAAAAATTCCGATGAAAAAAATAACTAAAACATAATATTATAATAAAATATCAATACACTAGAATATTTATTTTAAAAAATAAAATAAAATATAAAAATAATCATTCATTTTATTCAATTTTAATACCCTCAAAATTAATTGCGGAGTAAAATGTACATAAAATAATAAATGAAAATATTAATTCTTACCTTGCCCTGCAAATATGCATTGACTGGATTTCCTCCTGTCTTTATTTTTCTTACTCGTCCAGAAATAGTTTCAATCTGTTGTTTTTGGTAACAAGTCTTTTTGGTTCGTGCGAGGAAAGTCCGTATTCCTAAAGAAAAATACAATTAGTAAATAATAAAAATATTATATTTCCCAAGAGCAACAAACAATAAAATTATACCAGAAAATGTGGAAAGGAAGGACTGGATAAAACAGTGCGCCTCTTTTTCGTCTAAAGCCATTTCTTCGCCAAGTTTCTTGGCACTCATTCCGTAGAGGATAGCGTAGCACAACTGCTTCGTTCGTTGGCGATCATTCGGACTCACATCTTCAATAGAACCACCTTTGAACCAGACGGCAGCCATCTGCGTGTTCATAACAACATTTAATTACTTCTATAGTAAGACGCTAACACTTGTGATGTAAAATAGCAACGACAGTAAAATAGTAATGTGCATATCGGAAAATACAAAACAGAATGTTTTAGTCATGTAAAAACTGCAATATTGAACCATTATAAGATAAAACCTTTAAATGTAAAAATAGTAGTATACATACAAACAATTTAATTTAACAAGTTTTTTTATATTTCTTTTATCTTAAAGACTATCTAGGAGATTGAGCTACGTACTATAATAATTACTACAAGTAACTTATAAGAAATTAAAATAAGTTAAATTTAACACTATTTAAGTATTTTATTGTACACATATTAACTTTAAGCATTGCTATTACATAAGTATCTACTATAGAAACTACATAGTCCATCCAAACTATAACAAATATTTTCGCGGACCGAATAAGACTTGTGGATCCGGTGCGATTACAACTATACTTTTTTCTAAAAAATTATGTTACTCAATAAAAAACAACTACGGTCAATTAGTTTGATTTTAATAATATACATAGATATCTGTTCATACTATAGATAAAAAATATTATTTTCTCAAATTGACAATGATACAAAAATATCATCTAATAAATTATTTTTAATGAAACATATTTTGCAACACAAAATCGAAAAAAATATGTCATTTAAGATAACACAACAAATAATATGGTATTTTAAGATATTTTTCAATCCGAAGGCAACAATTTCTAATCCAGTATCGTTAAAAAAATGTATCCGTTAAGTTTTATTGAATTTGCAATAATTAGGTAAGCATGACATTTTAATAAACACATTAAGATTTACTAAAGATTTGATTGAGAGATACAGTAACGCAATAACAAGCTTTTTGTGGGTTCAATAAAGTGACTAGAAAAAGTAACAGTTGTGTGCATATTTTCAACCTCTTTAAAGGGATCTTCTGTTTCCCTCAGGATTGTGAGCAGAGCGGGATCCTTGCTGAAGTGAGCCAGAAGTCTTAACTCCATTTGACAGTAGTCGGCAGAGAGAAGGCGTCTACCCGCAGGCGCCACAAATGCTGCGCGGTATTGGACCGGCTGAAAATAGGATGTATAGAGATAAGAGTACAGTATGGAGATAATAAAATATTACATTAAATAAATAATATGTATTTCTTTCAATTAACAATGTATAAAGTAACTATAACATATTAAACTAATTTTTAAAGTAGCATTAAAAAATCAAACAAAAAGGATGTCAAATATATTAAATTATATTTTAAAGTATGAAAATAATTTATGAAAAGTTGGATTATTTGGAAGTCTAGAAATGAGACTTAAATACATAACGATTAATAAAATTAAGCAAAAAGTAGTTCATTACTCAATTTGAAACCTGAAGAAATAGTTGGAAAATTAATAACCAAACTTACATTTATAATTATATGCACAATTAGAGGATACATAGTTATACTTAAAATAATTATTGTCTATTATGTATCTAAATTAGATATGTTAGTATAAAACATTACACATTGTTATGTTATTAAAATAGACAAATCAAAAGATTATTATTTCTCTTACGTAGAGATCTTTAGTAATGCGCACGGATCCACTGTCAACCGTGATGGTTTTGGGAGTGCTCTGAATATTTGGGGCTGTGAGGGAGATGCGTCCTGTGGCTGAGTAGTGGTCGTATACACTGTGAAATCGGGGCTAAAATATCAATGGTTAAAATGATCAACAGAGAAATAAAAAACTGATAACATATAGGTGTTAATATTAGTTTTATTTTAATAATATGTATATCCCAATGTTTTGTTATTGTTTTATTAACCATATTTTAATAAAAATTACTCTGAAAACGTTCTTATTAAGTACAATATTAGTACAAGCATAAATATCAGATAGTTGTTAATATTATTTCTAGATGAACAATTTACGTTTTCCAGTAGTTTTCCCGCATTTTAAACTCGAGATAAAAATCACTTAAATGGTACGTTTTTACAGTGCAATTGGCGATATAAAATTATCTAATGGCGATTAATAATCAGCTAATTGATTTGCCTCCCGCGATTATCTATGGCTCTATAATAAATCTAGTTTATATTGTACATCTAGGAAGGGAGAAAAGATTTAAGCTTCCTGGCGAAGTCGAATTTTGAAACTTGGCATATAGATAAACAAGGATATTTTGTAACACATTCCATTGAACTTCGTAACTTTCTTTTGGAGGAATGGAGAGTTTGACCTGTTAACGTGATCCAGAATTTGGCGGACAGTGAGACACGACGGGTTCGAATCATATATATTGTACTATACATCAACTAGATTGGCAATGTAAACATTTGTGATGTATTATTATGCATTCATTGCCTAACACAAATCGGCTAATTTGGTTGGCTAATAAACCTTGAATTCAATATGGCGTAGTAAGAGCTAACTTTTAATTGGACAGGAGTTGACAGTTTGCCTAACGCGTGACTGCATTTTTTAACTTAGATTAATTATCCATCCATATGTTTGATGTAAAATACAATAGCTATGGTTTAACTTTACTGCAGGCCGATACTAATTATCTGTACATAATTGATTTTATAATTGTATATATTTTATAATAAATTATTCAATGTTAAAACAATCTTTTTTATTCTTATTTATTTGGGGTTTCCATTTTTTTGGTTTAGTGTATATTTCACTTAATTAACTGCACTGATAAATGTTATGGAAAAATTTCTAACTTTAAGTGATACTATCGTCAATATATTGTTAAGCTAGACTATAAAGATTTAAAATGAAATGTAATAACAATTTTAAGAAGATCTTTCTCAATTTGATCTTAAAATTCAAATTTGGCAATATTTATTCAAAATTAGTGAGATACAATATTTTTAGCCTACTTTAAACTTATACTTATATCCAATGGTAAGTACACACGCTTAGAGTAAAACAAGAGTGTTTTTCAACGAGTGATTTCAAGTTGAGATAATACCAGTGTAAGTGTTACTCTGGTGTTACCATAACATAAACTTCGATATTTTTTACTTCAAACATGAAATAAACTTTCGATTAAAGTTTACACCGAGTAATATCTGCGAGTGTTAACACCTGAGTAACTCGGGTGTTACTCTAACCTGAACAGTTTTGTTAGTGCGTTTCAAAAATACATATTTGATACATTACAATGATAAAACTATAATATAGAAGTGAAAAAGAACAATACAAAGTAGTTTAACATGTTTATAACCAATTTTTATATTCTGATCACTACTTTTCAAAATTGTTCAAAAAGGATAAAAATTTAAAATTACTTCTAACCCTTAGGGGTAGACTAAAATGCGATTTCAAGTTTCAAAGTAATTTACTAAATGACTGAAATATCGAATAGATCGGAGTAAACTTCACTCCGGATTAACTCTGGAGTAACACCAGAGTAAACTTTACACTAACACCGGTGTTATTTTCAAAGTTCAGTTAACACCTGAGTAACACTTACTCCAGTGTTACTCTAAATTTGAAATCAATCCCTGTATAATATTGATAGCAAAATATTACTTTAAACCACCTTTCTATTCGACATTATCTTTCTTTTAGAGCATAAGAAACAGAAAAAAGAAAACTAAACATTAAGTGCAGAAACTTACCATTTGTTTCTTTAAGTAATTTGCATTGGATGCTTTGCAAGCTGAGGACCGCGGTGGGGAGGTGAAAGATGAAGAGGGAGAAGGCGTGGCAGTACTATTCCTCTCTAGACCCCAGTGAATGATAGGACCAACCGTTTGAGAGAGGATAAGTGAGAGACGACGATACTCAAGAATGAGGCCAGGTAGGGGGTGCAGACCTACCAGGCGAGACAAAACAGCATGCGAGGTAGACAGAGTAAGACGTGTCCCAGCGTCTCTACGGTGGTTCGTCTTTCGGTGGGCTAGAGCCTGTTTTCCTAAAGCAGTGGTGCTACAGTCTTTCAGAGGGGGTGGGTCAGTGGGCAGATGGAGCTCGATAAAAAGAACCTGTAAACCCGAGAGAGACAGAGAGAATGGATAGAGTCACGAATGGTGTGTATGACCAGGTTCATACAAAAAAGATGAACATAGAAAATTGGACACAGAAAAATATATGCTATATATACATACTGTCAAAATGTGATAATAAAAAAATTACACATTAATAAAATGTGTTCTTCAAGACCATTTCATTAAACATTATTTCGACAAATTTATTCATATTATTTTTCAAATATTTACATCTCTTTGTTAACCCAGTGTGTATAAACGTGGCACACGTGTATTTTGGATTAAAACACCCCTATAATTCTTTATGCGCTTTAAAATATATAGCAGAAGTCAATGTATGATATTTTATTGTAATAGAAAATTAAGAGTAAAAATAAAATAAGGATACATAATATGTATGGCGGTTGAAAGGATTAAATAAGCGAAAGGTTGAGCTAGATGTATAAAGATAGAGCTCGCCGTGTAAAGGTAGAGCTCGACATATCAATGTAAAGCTCAAGAAGCATTACTGACATGGGTGTATAATAATAGTTGTTGTAATAAATGTTATAAATGTAATAAATGTTGTAATAGTTGTTATTAGCTATTAATTTTGAGTTGATGGGAAGTTGATATCTTGTTAATGTTGATATAGTCGATGTGAAGTATGATATATTGCTGTCAGTATTCCCACCGAGTTTAACCTTTACATGTCGAGCTCTACATTTACACGTCGAGTTCTACCTTTACAAGTGGATCTCTACCTTAATATTACGAGTCCTAAATTTACATGTCAAGCTCTACCCTTACACGTCTAGCTTAACATTTCGTTTAATAATTTAGCCTATTCGGCAGCCGTAAGTATGTCCCTTAACGCTTAAGCTTCTGCTTTATTTAATGAATACCGGTTAGAATTGCGTTAAATTTGGTCAGATTAAATAAATTTGAGAGACTATCAGCTAAACTTGGTACAAGGTATAAACAATATTATTATTATGAATTTTCGTGCTGATTCGACAAAATATATTAGTTTCTGGGTTTTTTCACGAAAAGACAAAAAAAAACTACCATTACATTTTTTGGTAAAACGTAACGCTATAGATAATAATTCGTATGTTTTATATTTGTATAGTAAATGCGTACGAATGTATATAGTACTTACACAAGGTTAAATGCTTGCCATAAACATATAATGAACACAGAAAAGCTACCGAGGCATAAAAACAATGATTATTACACAGGGACATTTCATTTTAACACAAAAAAAGTCAGCAGTTTGAACTGTTATTGTAAGTTACATGGCACAGTTTATAGTTCTTCAAGATAGTAGTAGGGCAGGAGTAGCACGACTTCAGTCACGTGACGTGCGGGGGTGAGTCATGCTCAGATGCACTTTGGTACGACTGCACCTTACTGAGTGGAAGGAGGGGGGGGGGGTGGTGTAGTCTCGACCAATCAAGATCGAGTACTGTCAGAACAGGCAGAGTATAAAAGAAATGCGCGCGCCTGTTTTAGTCATTCTACTTTACTTCGCACTCGTGTACGGTCGTATACTCGTCTCTCCTCACCATGCAATACACCGA
>JAYRBW010146132.1:0-29068 GCA_036023295.1 Invenusta paracnida | reverse complement strand
CTAATAATATGTTTTTTTATTTTACTGTGTTGTAAGAAAGGTGAAATAAGACATATTTTAAAATAAAAATTATTCAAGTAGTAATTATCTAAACTTATGGTATTATTAAAAATATATATGCTCTATTTTTTGCATAACTTATACAAATAATAAAAGTATTTAAAAAATAGAAATACGTTTTTAAGAAATAAAAAATAAACACATATATATATATACTCAATACATATACACAATACTCATAATAAAACTAACTAAATAGTTTTAGCTATAGCAAAAGTATAATTAAAAAAAAAACTAAATAGCTTTAGCTGTAGCAAAAGTTAAATTTTGATTTTTTTACATATTACAGTTTTATTGCTAGGTACGTAATGCTTATTTCATTAATATTTTAGGGCGTACATATTTTCCACGAGAATTGACATTTATCATGTTAAAAGTATGTCTTTTCTTAGGTTCTAGCTAACTCAATTTTTATTCATATGCCTTATTATATATAAGTTATTTTCTCAATAGATATTTAGTTTTCTTATAATTCTACCTTATACGTATTATAGGTATACCATAGTTTTATTTTTTTTGATTAACTAAAAATAAAATAATAATACGATTATTTTAAAAAATCATTTCAAATAATAAAGGTAAACGATTTTTAATAGAATTTTATTTAAATATTGCTTCATGTGTTCTATAATTTAAAAAATATGAATAATTAAATATTATGTAATATCGACGTATATGAACATTAAACAAATATCAAATATTTTATGTTTTTTGATTCGGGATCTTTACGAGAATATAGTAATACAGTTAATAAAATAATTACTCTAGAATAATAAATCACTATTTATTATTTATTTGTTTATGTCAAATATATAAAAAAACAAATGTCTTACCAAAAGTGTAATAAACACCGTTTTGTTTCTAGGAGTAAAGAACCTCACTTACAAATAATGACTAAAATATCTGACTGAAGATTATATAGTGTCACTATTAAAAACACGCAGACTCTACGCTATCGATTTTATTGGTCGGTTATATTTGACTACGTATGTATTGATAGCAATAAATCAAGCCACTCAGCTAGTATCATTTTACACACTTCTTAGAAAACGTGAAAAGAGAGGACATTATTGATTATATACCTATGTATCATTGGTAGCGCAGATGAAAAATATGTAATCAATAATATGTCCTCGACTTTCCCGTGTTTTAAGAAGCGTGTGAATATTGTGCCCTCTATACAAAAAATGTAACTAATAATATGTTTTTTTATTTTACTGTGTTGTAAGAAAGGTGAAATAAGACATATTTTAAAATAAAAATTATTCAATTAGTAATTATCTAACTTATGGTATTATTAAAAATATATATGCTCTATTTTTTGCAAAAACTTATACAATTAATAAAAAGTATTTAAAAAATAGAAATACGTTTTTAAGAAATAAAAATAAACACATATATACTCAATACATACACCCAATATTTGTATTAAAAAAGAACTAAATAGTTTTAGCTATAGGAGAAATATATTTTGAAAATAACTAAGAACTAAAAAAAACTAAATAGCTTTTGCTGTAGAAAAAGTTAAATTTTGATTTTATTGCTATAGGTACGTATAATGATTATTTCATTAATATTTTAGGGCGTAAATATTTTCCACGCTGCTTAATTATTGGGTGCCTATTACAATGTTGGCACCTATATATAAAATTTAACGCTTTTGACACCTATTTTGAAATTCTGGATCCACGCCCATGAGTTGGTAAAATAGGGGTAGAAATTGATAATATATTCAAAAGTATTTAAAAATCTAATATTATAATCAATACATTTCACTTTGCTTGTAATATTAAACAACTATTATATATATATGCAAAATAATTTCAAATAGAAATCAAACATATGACTATAATAGTAGAAACATTTGGTTACTTCAGGTTTAAAATACTTATTTTCATTAGTTTGGTATAGTATTATATAACCAATTGTTATATAAATTATCTAGAAATGAATACAGTAATTGAATTATTGATATTGTATTAAAAAATACATATATATATGAATCACAAAAGTATAACAAATGCTTACCTTGCTGTTGAGAAGCAACGTATTTTAAAAGTTGCGCAAGTTACAGTTTTTGAATTTCGCGCGTCAAAATTTGAAAATTCATACAACTGGCAATTAATATAATTTGCAGGTGTGTAAAAATGTCCTCGATTTTCAAAGACAAGATGTATTTTACACACATTTTTGAAAAAGTTAGATTTTGTAGCCAATTGAGTCTATATTCTTATAATAATAAAACAAATTAATATATTTAGCCTAACAGTTCCATTTTCTTTGTCATATTTTTAAAAATCTACAGAAATAAAAGCAAAAATCGAGAATTTATTTTTGTAAAACCGAGGACAGTCCTCGGTTTTCCAAATGTCCTCTATTTGTTGGTGTGTATTCATGGGCATGTCCTCTAAATTCACAATATACGAGGGCACATACACAAGTTCAAAAAAAAGACGCGGCAAGTCTTACAAACATAGCTCATGATTTGCAGACACAGAGACCGCTAATTTAGCACATGTAAAAATAATCGATATAATTAGTCAAATAAACACAACAGACTTTCAGACATTTTGTAAACTGATCACGTTTTGTAGTTTAGTATGCTCAATATTGTGGAAATACAGACTTTGTAAAATAATATTATGCACATTGCAGGAAAAAAAAGAGGGTGGGGACAAAACACCTTCACACATGTATATGCCTACAAAACACCTTCACACATGTATATGCCTTATACTAACTTAATCACGAATTAACCGAGTAGTAAAACAACAAGTAACCTATGAATTAAATATTTACTTTGTCGTTTGAGAGTACAATTTTCTACGCTACCATAGTTAATGTATTTTAGAATTAGACGCAATGTGAGAAGCTACCTTCTTTATAATTGAATATTAATTAATTCGTTGTACACGTATAACATAGTAAAAATACTAAGGGTAAGGACGCATTTTGACTCACTATATAACGTGTCGAGTTAATTTAATGCTGCTCGTAAATATCATACAACAAGATTTATATATCTCACATCAAACATGTTTAAACATATAGCAGCATCATTATTGTAAGTGTCCATGTTAACAGCTATACACAACATAATATTTTTTAATATACTTACTTATAGGTAAGTGTTAATTTAACATAATAACAGTTCACTCATATAATTCAAAAAGTATAAGTCGTATATAAGAAATTTTCAATAAATGAGCTTTACAGTGAATGGTGGCAATTCGTGGGTGGCACATGGGATAATTATGTACAAGTCATCAAACTTTAGGTCGCTGTAGTGTATTAAAATCATAAAAATGCACATTTGGAGCATATATACATACAACGAATTTTTATGTTTCAATATATTTTTGTTAAATATTATATATTCATTACAAATATTAAAATTTTTTCTAAATTAAACTTGAAACACACTGGGAATTTATTGAAAATGCAATAACTATGCAATAATTAATTAAATGCAAGTTACACTGCTTTAATATTAATGTCGATTTTAAGTATATCCATTAGTAATAATATTTCAAATATGTATTACACTAACAGTTTAACATACAAATATCTTCTTATAGATGCCTTCAATTGACATATATTATAATGTTACACAAATCTAACAGATCTATTTTCAGTTTTGAATAGTTGTATATATTATTATTTGGAAATATTATGTGAGTAAAGCCATATTATATTATTATGTAATGCAGGACAAGTTGTTAATTAAATTGTAAACAAATTCCATGCCAATTGAAACTACATGCATTGACAGAAGCTAAAACTGCTAAGGTTACACCCAACTAATAAAACAATAATCCTTCTAAAATTTACAATAAACACTCCTTTTTAACAGGCAAGTTGATATCATAGATATACCTTATAACTACCAATCTAGTAATTAATATGCATATAATATGATTTTATACGTTTATAAGGACATAACATCGATATTGTTAAATTAGTGAGTCATATTAGTTAACAGAGCCACTGCCATTTTAACTATAATTACAGTATACACATCATAAAAGGAGAGCATGGTTAATGTTAAGTAGGAGATGACTTTATTGCCATACTATAACTGCAATTAAATCGTTGTTTACAATGAATGACATGTTTATCTGTAGAAATAAAACCATATTTGGTGTAAAGTTATGCATTGTTTTCAATATGGTCAACCACAAGACCAGTATAGTTTCCAAATAAAAGGTATAAGGATCGGCTGATAGAAGATTAATGTAAAAAATACAGTTTTAAAGAAGCCATGTTTAACAATGTTATATTTTTGGCATAATAAGGACGATTAACAAATGTATATTTAACTATAATCGATCGTTAAAAATAAAGCAAATATTGATAAAATATTTCTTACTATAGTAACATGACGCAACATATATATATATATATATTGTGTAAGTATATAAATAAACATAATCGATATAGCCATAAATTTACAAAACAGATAATAATATAGACACATGCCAACAATTACAAATAACTACATAGTAAATCAGATGAATCAAAGATAACGTGTAGACTAACTAAGTTACTTCATGTTAGCTTACATAACAAAGAAAATAACTTCCATCACAAACGATAAAACATCTCGTCTTGTGAATCTTCTATTACCATGTGATTGCAAAATAATAAATAACATTACTTTGCGTCACTATCTTATATTGGAATAGTATAGCTCATAGTATATACTAGTATCTGCAATAACACGCACCCACCCTAAGGAGCTTAAATTGTAGTAGGCTAATTGAATATTCAACTAAATGTAAGCATTTAATGAAAATAAAATAAACAATATATAAATACATCAGAAAGAAAATATAGTGGACACACGACATAACCTACACAAGGAATACAATTGCGTCCAATTGACAGTCTGTAAGTTTTAAAATGCATATTATTATGACTTGACCTCATGATTAATATAATACAACCGGAATTAGCTGATACAGCCAAATCCAAACAAAATAGCCACTCACTTTTCTTCTCTTTCTAATCTTCTGTGCTCGCAACAGCTGTCCAAGAGGTCCAATATGCCTATATACATATGTAAATTAGCAGGCAGCCCCATTTCCACATAGGCACTTACTTAAGTGGGCAGTAAAATCTTATATATGTGTGTGTATACGTTATGGTTGGAACCAGTTGTACATTCATATTAATACATGATAATGTTAAGTTGTCTCCTTGACAAGGCGGGGGTGGCAGCAATATAATATATATGTATATCATGTAAAAGACTGCCATGCTATTATAATATGAAGGTAAGTGTTGCCTATTTAAGAGGTGCAGAAATATCATTCATTTATTGCTTTCTTGGCAAAGCGATTACTATAATCCAAATTAGTAAATTCTCGAAACTATTGAGAAGAGCTTCAAAAATATGGTACAGCTTGTACATTTATACATAATATTGTAAAATATTACATATTTTATTCAAATCAAAATTTGCGAAATAAATAGAAAATAATGAAAAAGGTCACATCTTAATATTTAAACTATAACAGAAAACAGTCACTTTAACCTAAAGACATGAAATATAATGCATATATACAAATCCCAATGACAATTAGTTTAAATAAAACATCCTACACGAAACAATAAAAACAAGTATTAAAAACGAGGAGTATATCGTAAAGTGTATATCAGTTCTACATTCACCATAACCTATATTTTGGATGATTTAAATACGGTACATGTTCACGCAGTTTAATTAACGGTATTAATTCATTACTTCAATAGTAAACATCGATTCATTATCACGTAGGTTCAAAATAAGATATTCATTAATTTTGCACTGGGTACCGCACGAGTTTTGCGAGAGTCTGTAATTGTGGAAATTTTTTTAGACCTGTGTTTGAAACGAGTTCATTATTTTGAATTTCTTGAAACTAACTACATCAATGAATTCTTGTGTGTAGAGTGCCTTTTAAGTGGTGCACGAAATAGTAAAGTGTAACTTGTATATACAAAGTGTTAATTTTATTGTAAGTGTTACTCAACTGCATAGATATATTATTGCGTTTCTAGAAAAAATGCTATGTTCAGTATATTAGCTGTCTACATCAATGTATGTAGATTAAACAAATATTCGTTCCCACACTTTGGTTGTTGGTTAAAATAATTAAATAGGTACCCAGATTCACGAATTTCCACCAATATTTGTTGATAATAATTTCTTCATTTTAGTTATTTATATTACTTCCCAAATAAAGTCAATAAGATGTGCATGTTATAATATCGTGTTCTATATATGGACTCATTCTGTACATATAAATCCTTTAATCAATTGTTTATCATATATGCATAATATTTCTAAATAATTTGATAAAATACTTGATAAAGTACATACATATACACACTATTCTCAGGGAATGTGTCGTGTGCACTGCACCACAACGCACCATATTATTATTTCAAATAAGACTTGGTTGGAAAGATAAGTCTTTAATACATGATGTCTACTATACAATTTACACTATAGAAATAAAGTACAACTTGTGCACGATATCTACGTACCATAGAAATAGACGTATTTGTTGGCCGCTTGATAACCTAACCCTAACGCTACGTCTATTTCTATGCTGCGTACTGATATAACATAAGTTGGGCATAGACCTTATAGAGATGACATTCAAAAGCCTTTGCTTTCTATTGCATCTATCTACAATCAGCAATATTTATGGTTAGTGATTTTGATAAAATACATAATATTACGTAAAATAAAATAAAACTATAAACAATGTTTTCCGATATTTCTTTCTTAAGGTAAACTTTTATACCTCACATGTAGATATTATAATTGAAAAATATGACTCTCAAAATTATTGATAAATACGTTTACTGTTTAGTCATTAATAAAAAATATTGATAGCATTACAGTCGCAGTGCACGAATGACCTGTCAAATAAACTATTTAGTACCTTTTTATCTAAATGTCATCAAAATAGACGACACATTTAAGCTAAACCAAAGTTGCGGAAGAACCAAAATAAAAACCGTATACACACCCATATAGGAAATCGTGATTCAACCGATGAGATTACATCCATGTATACATAATAATATTGTAATGCTACTATTATAGGATACCTATAAGGTGAATTTACATACTATATATACATATTATTGTAAAGGGACTGGAACATTTACAAGACAAGGACATATATATTGGACAGGTAAACCAAGTCACCTGACCAAGCTAAGATGAGCTCGTTGCATATATATAGAAAGCTTGAATACACACACACATATAGTCAAGTGAAGAAAGACTATTATCCGTCTACGAGTTTACAGCCTCCGACCTCCTTTGACTTCTTTAGGCGGCGTGAATATTTTAATATAAACAGCTAAAGAATGGGACGATCCAGGCAAACTAACCAACCAATTAGTCAGTTAGCAAGTTCCAACGACCCTTCGACAATAATTTCGATAGATCACATGTCTTGTAGTCTGGTTGGGACATAAAATCACTTCTCATATCCTCAACCTTACCCGAGCCACACCTTCTTCAAAACGCTGCTGTAGATGAAAGAAAATGAGGCTGAATGAGCAGAAATGCGTGTGTGAATTTTTAGGACATGTGCAAATTCCCAATGCACAACACACTCATACACATGCAACCATAGCCCCAGTCTCACCCAGTCAGTTCAAATATACCATCCCATATGGAATGCTTAAGTTAACACATACTAAAGTAAGCCAGCAAGGGAAAATAAGTTGGCCCGAATGTGTTTGATTTTTGTATAAACTTGCATGGCACATTATCTACAACAATATTCTGTGCCCCCAGGGCCTGTCTGAGAGTGTAGAACATTTAGACACTGCAACATGTGCAGAAGCATTCTAGAAAATCATATTCTTACCATTGAATTGGATGTGTTGTACAAATATACATATATAGTACAGCTGTAGATAGTAGGGTAGAAAACAGTCCCACCCTCCACCCCTCTTCCAGTTAACCCAGAAATTTGCCAAATGATCAGCGGCCTATCTTAGTCACAGAGTTTAGAACAAACAGATCCATTTTCCAGAAAATCTAGCTATATACCCTCTCTCACATACAACACACATGGAAACAGTTTGGGATCACACCTCAATGTAAACCGAATCCCTATCTAATACTGTTCTATGTATGTAGATCATAAATATCATCCTAATGGTCTAGCGCAGCTGTATATTTCTATTTATACCACGAATCATGCCATACAATCTTCATACTGGCTTTATCATAGTATTATAAAGATAGTGGCCGCAAAGTAGTGTCTTCAATCAATTAGTTACGCATAGCAACCCCAAAATTCACAAATATAGTGCAAGTTAGGCATAACTCATGCATGATAAATGTATTGGGTATCATACGCAATGGAATGGGTCACTCAAGAAATCAATCATGACCCCAAAACGCATTTTATAAACTAGCAAACAAAAATTTACAGTCTAAATCTAGAAAATTAATCAATGATCTTAATTGAAATCCAAGAACTTTCATTTTATCGTATAACCTTACTGTGATTTCAAGAAATATAATATTAAAGCTTGCATTGGTTGAGTATTCAACTTTATTGAAATAATTGTATATAAATTAATTGGTATAGTTTCAAAACGTGTGAATATAGCATGCGAAAGCAGACTGAATTTAAAAAATAAATATACAGTTATAAATCAATGATATAATTCAATCAATGCCATAATGGTTTTTAATGAAAAGGTTATATAATATTTAGAGCAACTATGCTTCATCTAATTGTGTTGCATACTTTTAATTATAGCTTCTCGATATTTTGTGCAGGAAGCAGAAGTCCAAATAGTTTCCAGGCCACTATTTACTTTAGTCAGAAATAATACTATATTAAGATACCTTGATATGATGTAGTTAACATAAATATAATATGTAAATATACTATATATTATACATTTTATAATTTAAACCAATAAGCTAAAGATTACCACAGATATTACTTTGTACAATGTGGAAAACGCTTTGGTCAAATTGTATTATTATTATAACTGAAATTATTAACATCCAATAAAATTAATTCTTGAGAATCCAATTAATCCAATGTACAAAACGATGGTATGCTTACTACTATATAAAATGAAGCAAGATTACCGTCGCCAGAATATTAATAAATCCATTTGAAAATGTTTCTATTAGAAACAATTATTTAAAAATATTATTTATACTTAAAGCATGTTTTACCCTTACTATGAGACTCTATTTTCTAATGTAAAACTTTATTTTTAACGAAAATTATCAGGCGCAACTTCCATATTTTCATTAATATTTTCACTCATCAATCAATATTGTCACTTTAAGTTTATTGTTCTATCTAACGAATATTATTATATCTGAGAAAATTTGAATCTACGACGCATCATCGATTTCTCTTGGATTTTAAAATCTGAACATTATTTTCCTTACCGATGCTCTATTTTCCAAGAGAAAATAGAGTACTACTTTCAAATTGCAAACATGCTTTAAAACAAATAGAGTACTTTATTCTCATACTTTAAGAAAATAAAGTATTCTCCTAGAGTACTCCTCTTAAAGTATTCGAACAAAGTACTCTATCTAATACGGAAAATGTATCTTTACGACAGTACTGAATATTTTAAAATAATTTTTGTGCACTCATTGAATCTTTTTCAAATTAACTTTAAAACAAAATAGGTATTTTCATTTATTACAACATAAGTATACATCGTATATTATAATGAATGATGTATATACTAACAAGTAAGATGTGTTACCTAAACATAAATAAATAAATTGGTAGATATACATATATATCATTCATTATACATTATAATAATTTAACAATAATAAATGTATGTTAATTGTCTTAACCTATATTTATTACTAACAATTCTTTGATAAGTATATTGTTCATATAGCCAATTTTAAATATTCACGATATTTCTCCATTAAATAGTTTACTAACCAATATTTTATTGACACATTAATTTATTATTCATGAATATCAAATTTATATATCTGTGTCAATTTGATATAATGACATTTATATATACTTGTAAATATATATAATACCTATATATCTACAAAATATATCGTCTATAGGTATGCCTATATATCTATCTATAACTGAAATATATTAATATTTCTAATTGTGTTATTTTAGTTTAAATAATAAAGTTGTTGTTTTTATATTAAACGTAACAATTTACAGAGTTGGTTAAAATATTTGTTTGATTTTTAATTTTGATTAATATAAAATAGTCATAATATGACATTGAACTGTATAGATATACACCTGGGCGTGTGATTCAAATAGTAAATTGAAATTGTGCGAACTTATGTTAACGTACCAAACGAGATTTAATTTATCAGTTTGGATGCGAGTTGATATAAAATATTAAATTAACGTACTTATAATAAATGAATACCAACAATAAAAATAAAAGATTAAAGAAAGTAATGTATGAGATACTTAGTAAAAACGCATTTGAAATTCTTTCCAACGATTTTTATTTGTAATAGTACCTATAGTAACATAATAATAAATTATTTATGAAAACAATAGTACAAATTAATATATAATTAGGTATATAAATACAGTATTAAATAATCTGGCAAAGAGTTCATATATATTTCATGTAGTCATAAACAGATTTACTGATTAAGCTGACCCAATAATAATGCGTAAATATGACTATATATAAACATAGATATTTACTTTTATGCCAGAGTTATTGTATAACTGGGTATATTGCATCTAAGTATAGAAATATTTATTTTCTATTTCCCTATAACTGCGTATTGTATAAAAAGATTGGCATTACAAGACAAATAGTCACTAATATATATGTTTGAGATTATCTTTATTTAATTATTTAATTAAAATTTCAATACAATTTTATATAATATAGTTGCTTAAATTTTAAATATAACATATAAAATGAAAAAATGATATAGGGATATTTTAACAGTGTCGGATATGGGTTTTTTGAGGGAAGGGGATGGAGTTCTGTGATCTAAAAGGGCGCAATAAATAAGATACTATAAAAGCGATTAAATAACGACATTATTTCCACATATACATATTTCAATCAATATCAATATTTACAAAAGTGTATATATTATATGACTCAATGATTGTATTTTAAATTATGTATAACGTTATTGCTAGATGAATGCAAATTTTTAATATCATCTAAAAAAAGAACGGTGGAGGTGCGCTAAATCTGTTCTAACATTGTCATAAAATATATAATGAAATTAAACTAAATTAATTATCAGATTAATTCACGATACAGATACACGTGTAACAAAACTATGTAAAATATCGTATTCATTCTATAAACTTTTATAAATGAATATCTAATAAGAGAAATTCTCCTATGATTTTTGCATTATTAAAAATTTGAACTATAGAAAGACATGTAATTGAATTGTATATTTCACACTTAGTGTCTACTAAAATTTAGATTTTAGGTCATCATTAGTCTGGTATTCTTCTACAGTTGATTGGAAAATTGAGATATATAAAATATAGTATTTAGACAATTTATACTTTAAATATATAGTATATTTGGGCAAATATTTTAAACAATTTGTCGTATTTTATGTAACTATATCAAGTTTGATAACCTCATTTCTATATAAAATATATAGTCAAATCCACAATACTAAATATTATGTTTGAATAAATATAAATTGCTAAATATTTTGTATAATTTTTGTTAATGAACTTTTATACGTTTCCATTCATTAAATATAATGTATAAAACGCATTTACTTGAACATTCAACCCGAAAGTAAAACAACGTTATCTTTAATTTCCTGTTAAAATACATTAAACTTTCATATCCATATACAAATATATATATGCCTCACACATCAACAATTAGTCTAAATGATTGTTAAACTTTTACTAAATTACTTATTTGGGAAGTCAGGTAGATCATATTCCGGATGGGTATTGTGCAATCAAGCGCACGCAATCTCCCTTGGTGTACCGCAGAAATTAAGAACAAGCACCAGTATACGAACCACCCTCAAGATAGCATCACTTGATGACTCGATGAAAGGCGGGGACATTTTGGTTTCATCCAGGAAACAATGAACTCTCCCTGCTACTTCAGAGATGCTCCGGTATTGTCCTTTTCATGCCCCCATGCTCTTGACAAATGATACACGACAGGCGGCAAACATCTCCATGCGCCTACCTCGAGTATCGCACGAACATCGGAAAAGACAAATCGAGAAAGTGGCACCTTTCTGTTTCTCTTTAGTTTTTTTTCTCTAGAGGTAGCTTCACCTGTATAACTTTTGTTTATAGTTATTGTTGTATACAGAACACGTTGGATCCCTCCGATTGCAATTCACGATAGTGATTGAATTGCGTTCACTTCTATTTATATGTGTTCGAACCTCAATTGGAACTTGTTTCGGATTGTTTTGTTGTGAAACTCACAGTTTAGAATACAGCTATATGAATATAGCTGCATTGTTTGTCCTGTGTATACTAAGTCGCACCGTCAAACGTCGAAAACGTAATTTTCCGGACACCTAACTGTGATAATCATCTGTACGTCTTTGAAGTAGGATGTTAGTTGACTTTCGATATTTATGGGAATATTATTTGAATAGTATTTTTTAGAGGAAGCACTTCAAAATGCCTCCAATTGATAATAAAATGAACAGCAGTGGTCTTTGTTAGAATTATAATTTATATATGTATATATATTTCATATAACATATATAACATATTAAATTGTGTTTTATATCAAGTTCAATTTGGTTAAAATTCTGAAGAGAATGAATTAAAATATATTGTTCAACGAATTATTTGCTACTTTATGAGTTTGGTAGATAAAAATTAAACAGAATATTTAAGAAAGTATTTAGTATTTAGTAATAAGTACAATAAACTATAAAAATTAATAATACGGACATATATAATTAAATGTAATACATACGAGTATATTATAAATTATTTATTATAAAAAATAATACTAAATTCTTTAACAATAAATATTATGTTATATTATAAACTCTACCCTTAATGTTTTAAAGATACATATAAGGTATAAACGTATTTTTTTAAGAAATATTTTCAATTTTTAATAAATTAATTAGTGAATATTTAAGCTATAACAATTTTACATTATAGATGTAAATCACGAACTACTCGAATATATATTTAAAATTCCAAGTGATTTTAATATTTAAAAAAATTAAGGATTTATCTATATATTTATCAATTTGTTACGTAAAATTATATTGAAATTTTGTTTTTGTTTCAATTAAGCTGTGTATTAACTTAATCAATTTCTTTCCAAAATTGTATACGCAACAATTATTTAGAATGAAATTATAAAAAATTATCAATTCCATTTTATAATTGCAAATAAATAAAATTCATGCTTTATTGATAGTACAAAACAGCAAACTATAAATTATTAAAGGTAATTTGCATAAAATTGCATATCTATATATAAAAATCTATTTAATTATTGCATAGGAAGTACTATATATATAATAAGTAAGGCAATTACACAGGTCCTGCAATTATCGCGGCATTATAAAATTTTGTAAATTAATATTTATTAATTAAAGAACAATAAATAATATCTTTTATAAATATCTTCTATAATTATGCGATACCATAGATCGTGAATATGAACACCTATAAGATATTATTTAGTTTTAAATGATATGTTTTGTATACTTTAATAAATATGCAAACAATATATTGACTATATTCTCTATGAATTTAAATATGTTTATCCTGCATGGGAATATGAAGTACCGAAAAATTAACTCTTGCAATTATTATTTCTAATTATACTTACTCATAAGTTAAAATTTCTCGAACCTACGTCCTGAACTACTAAAATATTTACAAACGTGTGTAATGCACATAAAATACACGTTTTAAAGAAAGAATGTACAGGTATAAATTATTATACATAAAGATTTGATGATGTTATTTATTAATCTCCCACTTCCAGAAAAAGAGGAGAGGACATCATATCTTTAACGCCACCACAGATACCGCACTGGCGCGTGACATGTCGGATAAGCGATTAGCCGAAACATGATATGTTGGATCGTCGACAAGGTGTTGGCTGTCCACTTGTCTTCTCAAGACCGGACCACGGAATTAAGTGAAAGTGGATCCTCCACAACAGCATCCAAGCATTGCACAATATCTACTGTCTCGAACGAGGCAGCATATAATTATCTACAGGTGACATATTATCGCTGTACAATATAAATATCTATAGGCCTGGAACTTATTGGAAGCTGCATCCCCCGGTAAGCGGATTGTCTTGGAAGAAATAGGATGAATGATGTCAGCTCGTTTGACGGAATATATTCGCTATCGACTAGATAATAACCATAATTATCTATACATTTATTGGTATAGATGAACAATAATACTTAAGACATGGATAATTTTGCGAGCTCCCTTTTATTTTGTGCTGAACAATATACAGCAACTAGTTTTACTTTAAGAGGCCGTTTATAATCTACTTATCTGTAAAGTATATGTATTGCATTATAAAATATTAAGCAGCGTATCAAGAATCAAGAGGCTTGGTAGAGACGATATTTTCGCAAAATCATAATTTCTCAATACATTGTTATAACAAATTTGACACCCCTGGGGGCGTCCTATATGGAGGGATTTACTGTCCATTCACCTGTTTGCTCGCGTGCTCCATAGATGTCTTTCACAGACCTATTTAAGGAACCCTGAATTACTTTCAAACATCAAGAAGATAAGTTATATAAACTCGCTTTAATTTGCAGCACTTACAATTGAGTAACATGTTATGCTTTATAATTACATTTTATAGCCGATCAACATAATTTACTCTGTCTGGCAATTGGTAAGAAAAGTTCGTCTTTCTTTTATACCTATCTGTAAGACAATGTATAGTTAATCTAAGAAGTAAACTATTTTTCTCACACTTTTGAAATTAAAGCATGCATATATAAATTTTCAATCAGTCCAAAAATATGAAGTTATTCAATATAATACTTAATAGGGTCATAATACGCGTTATAATTGCTCTTTGTTTTGTTTAACTAATTGTATTATCATTACCTTACCAATAGATATTTAATAATGATATAGTCTACGCACAGACGCTTTAATTAATCCTTCATTCCGCCATCCACTTTGATTTTGTTAGGATATAATGACGAAACGCTTGTTGAAATCCGTTGCCCGACTAACTCTTTGGTGAATTATAGGGCGGACCATAAAGGCAAGTCAAGCCTATAATAAAGTGGCAAAGCAACAGCAGTTTCTATGACCAGGCGCACATTATAAAGAAACCACTTAAAATCCTGTTCCGATAATTACACATAGCACATTTTGTATTAAAAACATATGAATGTACAATTGTTATTGTAGAACAGTAAAATTTAACGCATTGGAAAATATTATAACTGTACATATGTATATATTATGTATGTATTTTAATTAAACATACCTGAAGTTATGCGTTTTTAGAGATACCCTTTAAATAAAGCGCTATGCATATGAACATAAACTTCAACATTAACGTCAATTACCTTTCAAAATAATAAGGGCTAAAGGTCATTTCTTTATTTCTGATCAAAATCACATTCTATATTTCAAATTTTTTATGTATCGAGATTAAAATAGATGGATTTGAGACTGGAGTTAATTGTATAAAGTTTTGATTTTTTGGCTTTAAGTATATGTGTTTTATATGAGAATCAGAAATGATGCGTGTATATACAACACCTCATATGAAATATATACATATAGTACATATTATATCAATGTAATTATTTTTTCATAAAATTTATTTAGCATTATAATAGGAAGTATTAATTAATTAAAATAATTTCTTGTAATGTTTCAAACTATGGATTTCAATCATTTTATTACAAAACATTAAAAAATATATATATATATATACACACATTTGGGGGAAAATTAACTATAGTATAAATATATGATACTACTTCCATTTTTCAACAGTCCATATATATTTATTGGCGTTAATAATCATTTAAAATTTTATGTAAATATAAATATGTTTTAAACATTATGTGTATTTATATGTTCTTCTATATTGTTGAGAGATATAATATCAGAAACTATAGTTTAAACAGCGTAAATAGGTATTATACTCGTATATTTATTGTATATTTAGTCAATTTTGTACACCATTTTAGTTTCATTTCATATTTAAAAAATTTATAGCTATAACTATGTATGTATATAAGTATGCCCAAATCTATGTCTATTTTCATTATATTTTATATCTTATATCTTCCATTATTTATGACATATATAATTTAAAAAGTCTATCCAATTTTGTAACAATTTTTGTTTAACATTTTTGTAAAAGTAATTTGTGGTAATCAGAAGCTCCTTTATGGGGAGGGGGTGTTGACTATATAGAGTAATTTGTCACCTTCTTCAAATTATATGCGTGCGCAAAACTGATATTAAGGGGTGGTATTTTGGTATATTTAGGGTCACTCTTAAAGTGAACACATTGCTTCGTTTATAGTGTTATTTCATTGTCAAGAGGAGATTCTGTTTACAAGGAAATGTTTCCAAATAGGTATATTAAAACAATATTCGGTTGAACATAGGGTGACCAAACGTTGTCCACAGATGACTATGTTCTGATTTACAACTGCGTTGGCTAAATGAATAATAAATAGTACTATAGATACAAAATATTTAAGCTACCCTTTTATGTGCAATTATTTAAATTAAACAGATAAAAAGCTCTTAATGAATTCATATTCAGTTGTACGGCTGTTTCATCGAAGTAATTAGGTCAGAGCGTCCAATGCCATGTTTGCAGAATGTCTTGCATGATATTTTTTATACCTCGGCAAATGCCGCTATACCGCAGTGGATTATTATCTACGGTTTATATTGCGTCGACATAGTGATTTCCGTTCTTAAAATGACAGTAAAAAGGTAAGTCTCACAAAAATTAACAATTAAACGCCTGTCTAGACTGTATAGCAGAATTCAAATGATATCAAACTCAGTCAATAGAAAATTTAGAAAGTGATCATAATAAATGGCCAAAAACTACTCACACACGTATATATTATGCTAATATAAAATATAGATATTTTTATAGATAGTATACAACAGAAAATATAGAGCTATGTTCCTAATTATTTAGATCTATATAATTTCAGAAAATCTTTTTCTCTAATGGTAAAGTAAACAAAAAATTGTATAATATTCATTTCTGTGTATATCATGAGAAAATGAAGTCAAGCTCGTTTTTATATCAAAACAATTAAAATTGCAAGGATATAATAATTTACAGATACACGTATATAATAGAAAAACCGGTTAGATTATTTCTTATAGTTATGAAGATATCTTTACGTTGTAGGTTGATGTTGTGAGACCCTTCAAAATCATCAGATAAAGATCCCATCACATTTACTATGGTCATTGAACCATTTATGCATATACATCCAGTCTGTATTATATAATACGAAGTTATATATATAATAGCAGAGCACGTGCAAGAAATTAGCTTGTTTGTTGAACTCGAACAAAATAAAAATTATTCCCCTATAATTTTTCATTACGTTTAAAGTAATTTCACAAATCGTTATATTTTCCCAATCATTTTATATGATAACCATATTATACATACTATTCTAATCTGAAAAGTTATTTTATGTCAAATATAATAGAAAAATATCTTAACTAAATTTATTTATATATAAATGTAAAAAGTTATTTTGTACATAACTATATATAATCTATAACATACAAACTGAATTATAAATTATCTGCTAAATTATTTATTACTTTCGTTATAGTTATAAGTATAAATATTTATGATTTTATAATATACCTTTGCGTATAAGAAAATATTTAGATTCCAAGTTTTTAATTAATATTAGTATGAGTTATTGATTGATATATTTTCTTGGTTTTATCCATTTACCTAAATTGCAGTGTAGCATATTTTTACATCTCGTTAAACATATAATAAATTATCTAAAAAATTAAACGAAAGTATATATCAAAACGTATATTTTCCATTTACTGAAAGGCAGAAAGTACATGAGAATTCTAATAAGAAGACATAACCATGATCTATTATTTCAACAGTTATAAAGAAGTTAACAGGATACTTGAATATTAAACCTTTCACAGAATATATTTTACATATGTAAATTATTCCAACTAACACTACTTTATGTCATTAAATCTTTCAAATATAACTTGGCACCAGGAAATGTATTAATATATAGAATGAAATATATAGCCCTAACCTCGTCCTTAATGTAATATTATAAAAGAGAATTACAGTCTTTTGACTGTTAACTAATCTGTCATTTCGACGCTTGTCACATCGCACTCCTCAATAAGTAAGTGACAAATTCGTTCAATTATAATTAAATCAAGAAGTTTGGGATGCAGTCCCCTGAGTGACTGACAGGGAACAGTATTGAATACGTTGTTTAAATCCGGTCCAATACGAGAAATAACTGACCCGCAGCCTCGCGACCAAGATTATTCCAACCGATTCACTGTGCACGCCCTGACAGCTGTCTATATCTGTTCGTCGGAGAAATTCACTCGTGAATTATTGGACATGATTATTTATTGGGATAAACATATATTTGTAGTCCTCGTCCTCTGCAACTGAAGCGGGGAAATGTTTTCGGTTAGTCAAGCGCGAGCGAAGTTGCCTGCTCAGTTAACAGAGCTAATCTGTCATTGACAATTATTTTCTACGCATTCAACGATAATCTGTACAAAATATTATTAAAAACTACAAGTTATTAGTTTAGAAAGAGTGAATACTAGAGAATATTATATATGTATATTTGGATTGATGACTTTTTCTCATATTTCTGTATAATTTTCCAAAAATACTTCAAATTATTTTCAAATTTACAGTGAGAAATTGCATATCATCAATTGAGAAATAGTTCATATCTGCATAATATTTAGAACTTAACTAGATTAACTTCTATTCATTAAATCGGTGGTCTTATAGAAAGCGCCACCCTTTTGCTTGTCTAAATGCTAGAATAATAGCGACGCTATGAAACTTGTCACTCCCTCAAGAATCTGTGCACATCAGCCGTTTCAATTCGCTTAGATAGTCAGCACAATAGTCCGCCATCAGACCAATCTCCTGTTACATATGAACGCGCGTATATATAGAATTGCATAATACGACAGCGGAACATTTAGACGACTTTTTAACACAACATTATACATTTTTTAATTTTTTAATATACGGACATAATCTTACAGCAAATAATAAATTTTATTATATTTTTAGCACATCGCAAAACGATTTCCCAGCTTTTTCAATCATGATCGACAACGAACAACCTATGAACCTCTGTGGTTCAACAGCCCGCAAAGATCTAAAATTTGGGATCAACAAAATCCTTGGCATGCAAAGCAAAGAAGATAAATATGTATCTCGACCCACAACCCCCAATGCCTCATATTCTAGCACTCGGGGGGATCCATGCGAAGTGAAACTTGAAGCTATACACGGAAGCACCCCTGGATGGTGCACCCCACGAAGTACGCCATTATCAAGCCATGTTTCATCTAGGTCTTACCTCGACTACAGTCCCATTCCAGCAGCCCAACACTGTCTCTCAGCACTCACCTTTGCGGCGATCTACGATAGACTCAGCTACAACCACAACAGTCGAAACGGACCGCATTTCCAAAGCCGTGTTAGCTTAGATCATGGGGCCCCACCGCACCCTTTTATTGGGGTATCTCCAGTTCTATTTTCTCCGCAATTTGCCTCGCAACTCGCAGAAAAAGCCACCGTCAATGTCACTACAGCGTCTCCGGTGGTAAAGACTTCCCCAGCGAGCATTGGAACTTCTGAAACTAAGCCGGAGCCCCAACAACAGGCAACCTTTCCGGTGTCAAACATGGAGACTCTTGGATCCTTACCCTTTCGCCTGCCGATCTCCATACCCGAAGCCAAGGTAAGAGTATTTTTATTTATTGTATGTAAAATGGTTAAAAATAAAATTAGGAAAAGTGCAATTTCTAATACTAAGCATATACATACTTTAGCTTTAAGTAGCTACCATATCCAAATAATAAGTAAATATATACCGATGACCTATTATGACATTTCTATATAATGCATTATTTTATCATAACTGTAATCGTATCTATTTTGTCAGTTAAAGTAGCGGTCAGATTTTATTACCCACAATATATTATGGATATTTTCTGAGGTGCTACCGTGAGAGCGGTAAATTTATGTTCAGTGTCTTTTCTAAGTATAATATGTGTATAAACGTGATTGTTTATGTCGACTTATTGTAATAATCATCTTTTTATATTTAACGGCGGCATGCATTGATGTTCCCGTTGTGTGTAGAAAGTGCATTGAACTGTAACGATTAGTAAGCATATTAATATATACCTTTATTAATACATTATTAATAAGTGAAACTATTTCTAAAGTGTTTATTAAATTCATTGTTTTTCATCTAATAATACAATCTTGATATATATATATATATATATATATATGTGCCTATAGTTCAGTTATAAAGTACAGTTAAAAATGTTTGTATAAGTTAACAGAATATGTAGAGTTATGTAGATACATTCTCTTGAATAATATAAACACATATTAAAATTGTTTTAATCAGAAAAATAACATGACATTGTATAATGTCCCTATAATTAAAACTAGTCATATTTTAGAGCAGTATACAATTTATAGATTTTTATTACTTTTGCAGCTCATAAAAAATAAGTTAAGAGTTAAAAAAAAAGTATTTTCCTATATATATCAATTTATTGAATTCAACTATTCAATACTTTTTACTGGATTTTATGATTAATTCAAGATATTGAGCTGAAAATAATACATATCTATTAAACCTTGTAAAGCTTGCTGATAATTTATCTCTATTTCAAAATTTTAAAATATTGCAATCGAGATATAGTAAATAAAACGTTACTCTTTAGCACTTGTAAATCAGTGATTATACTATATACTTTACTATATAATGTAGTCGTATCGATAGTTTGAGTAATTCTGTAAATTATATAGGATTACTATATTTTATACAGAAATATATTTTTGTTATCAATAGAAACAGATTTTAATAAATCATCAAAATTGTCATTAATAAAAGATAACTTTAAAAACGTGTAAATTACACAATGTTATATACAATTGTTGTTATTAAATTAATCGCGCTCAGTGCGGCGTCAAATATACCTAACGTATCATCATATTCATCGATATTAAAATTATGAGAAAACAGGATTTATCACAATCATCTCTCTATATGTTTAAAGCAAGATAATATGTTTACCAGTTCTAAACCACTTTATAATAATTAGTAATAATATAATATGGAAAAATCGACTATACTTGTATAGTTAATCATTTTACTTAAAACCAAATAAAAAAATAAAAAAAAAAATGATTACATAAGCATATTGTGAATTGAAATCTTTAAGAATGGTCCTCTGCAAAATTTAACATTTGTTTTGTTTTAATATTAGTAACTATTCCATTACGTTTGAAAATGTTTTCTTTATAATGTAAATCAATTTAATTTTTTTTTTTTATCAAATAAAAGCCGAAATATAATTAGTGATGAGACTTTTAAAGTTTAAAACCAACTGAATAGAAATGTTTAAATATGAAACAAACAATACTATTAGTGTGATAAATTATATATTATAGGTACTGCTATGTATAAATGAAGACAACTAACCTGAGGGAAATTACTATTTATAATTCATATAGAAATCACTCCCCTTACAACACAATGCAGTTTAGATTTGCATACAATTTTATATTGGCATTCCTTATACATGTATATGCATGCGCATAATTAAATATATAACTTTTCTCGCAAATCTACACAATTCAGGTATATATAAGTTTCGGAGAAAGTTTTTTTGTGCAAAGCGTGTGAATAAAACAAAAATTGTAATCAAATATTAAATTAATTTAATTCTGTTCATATATAATATGATGTTCCTTTTTGTGTCATACAGCCTACATCTCCAACCTCCATACCGTCCATCCCATCCGTTGAATATGTGAACAATGGCGCCGGTATCAAGAACCCATTGGCAACAAGTCCAAAATTGGAACGGGACTTACTCAATGATCAATACGGTACGTATATATATTAAAATAATGTTATAAATAATTTACCTTTATTATTTCTACAAAAAAATGTATATTGCTAATAAGTATTTAATATAATTCAGGCCCGGATAAACTTTCGTTTTCAATTTATTGGTGGTTTCATTTCTGCCTTTTAGACTAATTTTAAAGTAATTTAAATTATTTTATATTATAAAAAGATATCTAAATAATTTTGCACAGTTTAATATTATTTTTATTCATACAGCATTTTAAATAGTTGCAAGTGTAAGAAATACAGCATTAAAATATTTTCTATATACCATATATGTAATCAAAGAATTTAATTGACAGATTAACCAGAAATATATTACATTTTATGACATGACTGTCTATACTATAACGTTGAAAACCTTTTAGAAATGATTTTACAAAATATTACTTAACGTAGGCGACAATAAACGAATAATGCAAATGGTCAACAACTTTTTATGTAAATTTGTTATTATACTTAATCATATACAGGTTAAGTTCATCACTATAAAATTGATCATGAAAGTATGGGCATAGAGGTATCAAAGCTGTATTACGGGATTTTTAATATATTGTAAACATATGTGCATAAGGTACGCATTGTTATGTAAAAATACAGGTCATAAAATACAGGTTAAATGTATTATACTTCTTATTCTCATAATAAAAATATTCCGAACAATGACCTCAGCTGCTCAAAATGTTGTGCATTTAATAGTTGAAATTAATATAAATATTATTAGAAATTGAATCAGGTATATGTATGTATTATTACGCGAATTATTTTATAGTATAAACTTAATTCTTACAGTTAAGTTGTTGTATTATGACAAGTATGCTATGAGATGTTCCTTAGACATTATGAAATGACTATTAGCTGTCGTTAAACTCTGCTTTTGACCGCTGCACGAGCAACATCTCAAGTTAGCGTTTTAGCGGCAACATCAAAGAAGCCCTGGTTATTTTTTAGTTTATTAATATACCTGTATATATATCAATTTGAGAATAGCATAGCCATTGCGAGATTGCATTATTCCTGTGCATTGTTCAAATGACAAAAACACCTTGTAGGTAGCACAATATTTGGATTCGCTTGGTTGACTTAGAAATGCAGAGGCAGAGGCCCACTGTTATTCTATAAGTTATTTATTAAAAAAGAGTGTTGTAACAGTTTATTACATATTTATTACACTTTAACTATTTATTATGCATTAATAATTAAAGAATATAGTAGTCGGTCAAGTTTGTCACTTATGAGTATAAGGAAAGTAACAGGTTTGATAACCTGACAAATTATTTGTTCGTCTATTCATATAAAAAGTGATCTATCATTTAATAAACTTAATATTAACGTATAAATCAAACTAATAAAAATATGTATTCTCTAAATATAGACAATTTGCTTACTCCAGTTTTTTTGACATTATATAGTTTAAGATATTTATTTCATTGGGTTAATTATTGTATGTATTTTCTTTGCTATAAAATTTATAAATCCTCTGAATTATGTAGATATTTGTTCGTATAATCGCCATAAAAATATCTACTTCCAAGCATATAGCATGTTCACGGATATCTGAAATAATCAAATTAGAGTTAATTTAGCTTCCAATTGTAAACATAATACGTTTTTTATATAGAAACGTTTTATATGATATGATATATATCATTTTATAATTTTAAAGCTTTTATTTCGTTCGAATTTCTTTAGAAAATCATATTAGAAAATATAAGCATATTTCTGGTTATAACTATTCCAATTGTTAAAAAATCTACACAATTCAGGTATACAAATTTCGGAGAATGATTTTTTGTGCAAAGCGTGTGGGAAAAAATTCAGTCTTCTACGTCTTCTGAATCGGCATGTCAAATGCCACAGTCAATCTCGTCGCTACCTGTGTAACTTTTGCTTCAAAGGATTCAACGACACGTTTGATTTGAAGAGACATACAAGGACACATACAGGTCCGTATTCACATGTTAATTTACAAATAGTTATTTATGCTTTCTTTTACTGATTTAATATTATTTCAGTAATTTTAATCATATTGTGTATGTACATTTATAAAAATATAAACATTTGTATCAATTAAAAATTAAAAATAATATAATTTTCGTTACATAATTCTAAATCTATTTAGGCTTTTATTTAATGCATATTTAATATATGCACATAAAATAAATGGTTAGTTTTAATTACATACTTATAAATTTTATAATATTGAAAATGTTTGCTGTATATACATAATATATATATAAATATATTATTATTATTTGTTAGTATAAATATCTTGCACATTAATCTTCTACATAAATACATATATAGAAGCTCAATTACAATGCTTTCTGTGTTGTATTGATTCATTTGAATTTAAACTGTTGTTTCATATTATAAATGTATATTATTACATATAACTTAATTTAATCAGTATTACTGTAAAAACTTAACACATATTACATTACTTTTGTCAAATAAACTCAAGAAGAATTTCATTTTATTTATTTGTCATATTACATCGACACAGTTATGATCGTAATAGTTGAAATCTAAATATAAAAACACCATTCCACAGGTATGAAATTGTAACAATGCGTAAAATAAATTTATTCATGCATTTCACATTTCATATTTAAATTTATAATAAAATAATATTACAATTCCACGCATTAGAATTAATTTTTACCTTTTATACAAAAAAAAAAATGTAAGCTACATGAAATCAATAAGGGAAATGCTTTTTTATAAAAGATATACAAACTTTAATTATACATAATAATCTGTACTCTCCCGATTCTGTCCCCTGAAACAGGTGTGCGACCCTACAAGTGTACGGAGTGTGGCAAAGCATTTACCCAGCGATGCTCTCTGGAGAGTCATGGCAAAAAGGTGCACGCCCACACTTACAACTATGCTTACAAGGAGCGCCGACAGAAGCTCTATGTCTGCGAGGACTGTGGATTCAACACTCCAGATCCCGACGATTACTGTGACCATCTCAAGGCCAAACATCCACACAACGGACTCATACATAAGCTCTACGATAAACGCCAGTTCAAGTTCCCCACTTCGCCTTCAGTAAGCCGAACCAGCTGTTCATCGTCAACATAATCCTGACAATTTATTAAATGTCCATTTACTTGTTTTTATTGTACCAATGTGTATATATATATAAGTACCTAATGGTAATATTAGTATGTTAAACACTTTTAGACAACATTTTTATATTTCTGTGTTTTTATATAACTCTCATAATTTCTTTCCATATACATCAAATAGAGACGAAATTGTGCTTTTCGAAACTCCATTGAATGCATTTTAAATGTTTTCATTTAATTAATTTTTTTAATACATTTTGATTCCGATTAAATAAAGCTTTTATCACAATAAATCGGTAGAATATTTTTAATCAATGAACCCTAATAATGTGTATATATACTATTTGTTATTAAATGTTTTAACCTCATTAATGTTATAACCATTTTGGAAAACGCTTAAAAATAAATATGGAAAAAGCAAAGTTATATTATTGTCATATACTTTATGTATTTCATATTGTAATGAATTCATATTTCCAACAGAAATATTTGTAGGTAATGCTATAATGTAGCTACTAGCAAAGTGCAATTTATACATATATAATATAATACACACATCAAATGTCTTTATCATGACCATGGTGTAATATTTTCTTCCCACAATTTCATTCAATTAATTTACTAGAGTATATATATATCGTCAAATATTTTCATAACTTAACAGTTTGTTTTTATTAGATTCTTTCATTATTAGTATATAATTACTATTTTCAGATATTTAAATTTTATTAATAACCCTATCAATATAATATAGATTCCAGTCTGATATTTAGAACTGTTTCATTAGTAACTTCATATTTACATTTATACAATTAATGGTTAAAGATTAGAAATGGTAAACCTCTTAAAAAACATAAAGTTATTCTGTTTTCTTTTCTCTATTCAATTTTTAAACAAAATCATTCCAGATTTGCTATATTATTCTAAATAACATCAATATATCAGTATACTTACAAATGTATTATTTATATACATATAAATATAGACTGTATACTTAAAAAATTAATTAACTTATACCTGTACCTGATATATTTAACCCCCTATACCTTAAAGTATAGGTAGGTAATCGCTTGTATTTTATATGTGTTTTATATCATTAATTAGAAATGTACTATACTAATCATATTATTTGATATATTATTAATAAATAATTTGTAAATTGTTTGTGACTAATTTTTATTTTCTTAAATGTTAATCAAAAGTATAAATTACTTTTTTGGTAAATCATATCATTATTTGTACATAAGCTTTATACATACAATATACCTTATTTCGTACACTCACCTGTTCGAAAATGACATGTTTTTTATTTCGTGTAAGATATATGGATATGAAATATATACCCACATATCTATATGTAATATTATTTATTAAAATAAAATTTATGAATATGATTTCTACCTTTAATAATTATGACTTTTTAATTATTTAACATTCAAATTCACTTCCGTTAACAGCTGTATGTACATCTCTGCATTCAATTCAGATAGCCAATAGGAATGTTGTAGTAATGCTTATGTGATCTACTGTTCTTGTGCTATATATATACATTTTGCGACACATATATAGGTACCTACGTAAATTTTATTTATATACAAACCTTCACTAAAATAAAAATATTTCAATTGTTCTTACTAATAATATTTCTCTAAATTCTTACGTATTATGAAAGTTAATGAATATAAAAATAAATGTATATACATATATATAAATGCAAGTTTGTGTCTTTACAAGTGGAATTTTCAGTTCTATAAATATGAACTTTGTTGTTTTTAACGAATATATCAAGACGAAATCAAATACATTACATGTGCAAATCAAGTTAAAGATTAAGTAAAACGTGCAAGTCAATGGAAAAACAATTAATTATTGATAATATAAATTGAAATTTTAAATATTGTTATAAAAGAAATTATTTTGTCATTTCAATTATAATGCAAAATTGACAATGACCAGAATTACACCTCGAAAGGACATAATTCATTGTGTCTTACAAACAGTAATTAACCGCAAGTTGTTATACGTTAGCTTTGAAGATTAGATCAACCGTGATAAACTTAAAACAACTTGTTTGATTTTGCATTATATAGTCAAGTGCATTTGGCCAAATAAAACGGTATTATTGACAACAATTGTACCTTAGTATAATATGGCTCCATTAAAATAATAAAACCGTAATGATTACCCCTTATTTTGACAATTAATGCTTGATAGAGTAGTTTTAATGTATTTAGTTATAGGTGTTCTGTAATTTTGTTAAATTTACCATTCAATATAATATATATGCTGAAACACCATATATGAATGATAGAGTAGGTATAACCTATTAAGCAATTGAAAAGTAGTATACCCTAGCAGCGACCTTCCATTATGATAAAGAATGACACATTTGTTGAAAGATATCCTAGGTTTATTAATGAAATATTTATCTATGCGAAATTAAATTTTTAATTATTTGTACTCGAAGTTGAAATAAATACATATATGAATAAATTAAAATAAATTATTTTTTCTTAAATTTCAAAATGCATCGGGAAAAGGGTAATAGAATAAATGTCAAATTAATACATATGTTCATTAATATACATTGGCTTAAAACTTATCAAGTATCCAAACTTAAGATATTTTTAAATACAACTTCATAAGTATGAATTTTTTTCATCATATAGTTATTAATGATTTCGAAAATTCCATTTGTCTTATTTTAGTTTTTTAATGTTGTACGCATTAAAATCTACAAATTCATGGCATTCTACTTATTACTCAGTAGATTATCCGTATTTAGGATATATATCAGTTTTGATTTCGTTTACAAAGCATTCCCCACCTAAATTTATTTAATTTAAATGTCGGTAATGTCCTTTCACAGAAACCCATAGATATTGTATCCTACATACACACATGTTGAAACCTTAGTATATAGATAAACTTTCAATTGCGATATTATTACTTCGGTTAATATTTAAATTTCGCATCAGTCATATATAGAGTGCATAGAAAAAGAAAATGTGTTTCACACTCTAATAATACTTCCTGTAGTCATTCTTTGTCTTACCTTTCTGAAACAGGTGTAGCTTAGGAGATCGAAGTATATTTCATACGTTATAATTTTATACATTCACAAGTGTATATGTACAGAAAATATCCGATTCATTACATTATATATACATTTATCTTAATTCTTATATAATTATTTTACATTGATGCTGTCCCACTTTGTGATCAATCTTAGGTTTTCGCTTTTGAATTAGTGTTATTGCTGACATTTGGCGAAATAGCCTATAGGAGGCTATTCATAAAGTGTTTCATATATAGATTCATCGTGTAGTCATTGGCTATAGGGGACTGCTGTAGCACAAACCTGATATTAAATTAATTTTAAAATTAGATGTTCATAATATCTATTTTACTTATAAATTTTACTGATAAAAGGTTTAAACTTTAATAGAGCTTTGCTTCGAGGGCTGTTATTTTTAGATTGTATTTATAATTTTAAAGGGATACTGAACCCATGTCCGAAACTTAGATAATAATATGTAATCATCATTATAATAACTAATTATTTGTACATTATTTATTTTATTAAGTAAAATTTGAATTTTTAAAATTTGAATTTCTACTACCGTAATTTAGATATTATGTTTTCCAATTCTGTACAGAATTTAAGGGGTTACTATATATTCTACTTTTTTATCGTTTATGAGTAGCTATTAGCTGTTTAACAGAAAAATAATTATATACATAG
>JAYRBW010146121.1:0-14707 GCA_036023295.1 Invenusta paracnida | reverse complement strand
ATACTGTATAACATATGGATAATATGCAAAAAGTAAATTAAACTTTAAAAAATGTTATAATAGACACAATATGTAGTTAAGAAATGACATAGGTACCTAGTTTAGGTGCAGGTTTCACAAAATTCTTGCTTGACTAGTCGTTTGTGGGCTTGACACACTGGTTTATTGCAAACACTGCATTCCGATCGAGATTGTTTCTAACATCTAAGACACCGGCGACGTTGAACTGTTGGTCTTCTAGCAGCAGCGTCATCAACCGGGACATCAGGTATGATCCCCATTCGTCTTGCCAATATCTTTAGATTCTCAGGCATCCACTCAGATCGTCCCTGAACATATATATGGGGTGGCCAGTTGTTTACATAATGCACCAATGAATTGCCGTCTACTGCATCGAGGATTTTTGGCCTTGAATATAATGTAGGAGTTCGTAATTGCCACATTAAGCATATTGTAATTGATTACCATTGGCCACCGTCGGGTCTTTCGAAGGCAACTGAACTCCTCTGCGTTTTGATCTAGCTGATCGACTCCTGATTTGGATTTATCATATTCCATAATAATGGTGGGTTTAGTGTTTTCGTGAATAGATGGCGCAGAATGTGAGGATGACATCATGATTACATTTTTATTCTTTTTCGGAACATAACACACAAGAATATTTTTGTTTTCGTGTCGTACAAAATTTAGATGACCCTACAGGTCTTCTTTTAGTGGATTTAATAGCTGATGGTACGTGGCGACGTCTCGCTGAAGTTGTACCTACCAAAGTGAGATTTTGGTGGAGAAGTTCAATGGCGAGAGAATGTGAAGTAAAGAATCTGTCCATATATATGTCTCTGCCTGTACAGTAATATGGTTCACTTAGCTTAAGCATAACATCCTTAGCTAAGTCGACGTGAACGTCTTTACCTTGCTGCCGACCAGAATATATGATACCACGTAGCGCATAACCGGTGGATGCCTCACAAATCCAAAAAATTTTACACCATACTTCCGTGGTTTTTTTGGCATGTAAACACACCCTGGTATTTTACCACGGTATCCCACAAGTTGTTCATCAACTGTTAAAGACTCACCGGGGATGTAAAATTGGCGCAAACCATTATTAAATGTGTTCCACACATGTCTCACAGCAGCTAGTCTGTCCTGCTGTTGTGTTTCTTGTCGTGTCCGATAGTTATCAAACCTGATACAACGCAGTAAAAACTTGAATCTGTTGAGGGCCATTACTACACGATAGAACGACCGACTCTTAATAGGGTTCCACAACTCGGATAAACAACTCATATTGTCTCTGTCTAATCCGGCACAAATAATAATTGCAAATCCAGCTTGAATTTCGGCTACAGAAAAGTAAAGTCCCAAGTATCTGAATTAATAGGAAGGTTCTTCTCTCGCCATGTGTCACAAGCCTTCCTATTTGTTTCGTGTTGAATATGAATAATAATATCTATGGTATACAACCAATAGAAAGCGTCAGCTTCGGTATCTGGATTGGCTGCAATACGAGGCTGTTGGGTCAAAATATTGCGTCTTTGATGTCTCTGAGCAAATGGTGTCTCTGAATACTCTATTCCATCAGCACCAAGAGTCGGATCAACAGGAGTTGGATTAGGAATGTCATCAACAATTTCGTCGTTATCACTATCACTACTATCGCTACTACTGTCTTCGTAATCAATATAAATATCCGGTAAGTAGTCTGCGATGTGATTCAAATTGCCAAAATCACCATCTGGTTCTGGCAGTGGCAAGGTAACCGTATTAGGATCGTCTTCTGTTTGTAAATCAATATTGTTATCGTTGTCATCATCAATGTTAGTCAAATTTAATTGCTGAAATTGCTTGAAGAAACGTGAGACGCCTTGATCGATGCATCTTTGTATGGTTTAGCAGAGTTAAAGTCTAAGTTTTATATAGGTATACATTTTGGAATTTCCAAATATTGAAGCAAAAATAGTGAAGAGAGAACAATAAGTTGGACCAATCACATTGCTTCTAGATTTACAATTTATTTATAGATACATTGAATGGGTAAAACCATAAATATATATATATTAATAATGATGTGAAACAAGTGAGAAAAAACGACAATAGATACATAGATTTTTATGGTGACAAAATGTCACGGTGTGTACATTTATTAAGTGAAAATACGAATATCTAATAAGCCATACATAATATAAAATTATTATTTTGGGATATGTTAGTTTTATATCATTTAGCCATCGTCCTATAATTTAAACTATATCGATTACTTAGAACAGAAATTATTAACAAAGTTAATCCTTTTGGTGACAATTTGTCACCACATGTACCAATAAGGGTTAATACCTTTTTAGGAAAATAATATTTCTATTCTGCAATAATAAATCTGGAATAAATTCAGGCATTAAAAATATCATATTTTTATATTATTAAATAAAAATGATTTATTTGAAGTATAATACATTTAAAAAAACTAATCTTTTATATTATAAATTACAATTCAGTTTACTTTTTAAATAAAAATATATATTTTATTACCATTATTAACCAATATAAGGTTACATAATCAATAGAAATATCCACTTATAGTCTTACTGGCTCAACAGTGTGATGTGTTCACATCATGTGACATATTCTCATATTTGCCAAATTTATTTGATATGTGTAGTAGAAAAATAATGTTGTAGTTTCCCCTCTCCCCCCTTCAGATATTTCTCTCTTGCTAGGTGCTTGGTAGTACAAGTGCACTATGTAACTCAGTCATTTTCATGTTCTCTTCCTCCATCTCTCTCTTGTCATGTACAATATGTAGCAGCTTTGAGTCAAAATGAGTATAGTCATGGCAATATATAGGCAGATATAGAGAGAAGAAAACCATACTGACTCAGCATAACTCTTGCTGGATTTCACATTAGTAATTTGAACAAGAGGCTTGAAAATTAGACATTTATACATAAATGGGCCATATAATTATTATATACTATTATAGCTTGCTAAAGTAGGACCTATATAAAACCTGTAATTATAATAGACAATAAAATAAAACTAACATAATCTGTAATCAATTAATCATGACATGTATTATTAGCAATTAGCTGTATACAGCTAAACTAACTTGTAAACAAGTGTTTTTTTCTCTAAGAAAAGAAAAATTTCATGTTCAATTTTGTAATATATAAAAAATGCAATTTAATTTCGAAAAAATCTAAAGGGCTATTTTAATCATTTTTTTAGAAATTGCATTTTTTATTACTTCAAAACAGAAATGTTATCCTAGAATAAATATGTAGGTATATGATTTTTAGACAATTATCACACATCAATACATAGATTACATGAACACTTGTATGTTAACTCTAAATGTATGTGCAATAGTTTTGGGCATGAAAGCTACAAAGTTAGATAGCCCAAACAATTGCTCAATGTTCATAAATGCTATTAACATAGCACCTTTATCATTATTAATATAGGTGACATCCCTAGCTTTAATTTGAAACATTATATTATCCACCCTGTATATCCCCGTTCAAAATACGAGATAATGCACCAACCACTACGCTCGCGTGTCCGGATCGTCTATCAATTTATTTAACGCTTGATCGATTTTAGTTTGGAGCGCAGGAGGTAAACGACGAGCTTGAGACGAAACCGGTTTATTGGTGATTCCTGCGAAGAAGTATACAATATTTACGGTAGTTTTAAAGTCGTAGGTATCGATTACTTTCTCTGCGATGCCAGGGTATGGTTGCACTTGCACACAGTAGCCAGAGGAGGTAGCTAGCATCCATATTTTGAAACCGAAACGCACAGGTTTTCCGCGGATAAATTGTTTGCAGCCATGGCGATCGAAATACGGAACCATAGATTTGTCAACGAAGAAGCAGTTTGTACGGAGAGTATGAAAAAGAAATCGTTTATTTAATTTTGAACTTAAAAGTCGCACTTTCTGAAATTTATCATCATGAGGGTGTACATCGGTTGGAAAAAAGTGAAGTTTTGCGAATATGGTTTCGTATTGCCGTTTTCCGATGGAAGATGATATAGTCATTTTCTTTTAATTATTTGTAGACCAATAATCACGTTTCCGGCTTTGACAGACTACACCTGATGCTAGGAGAACGCCAAATACTGCCTATAATTCATTCAATGTGGCATTAACGTCAGATTAACTGTTCATCTGGTTCAATATGAATTCCATCAATTCTGTATCCCAATACTTTACAAAAAAGTAACGGGATCGGCGCAATCTTCAAAGCCGACAGGTATATCACGTAGAATATTGAACTCTTCGATAAGAGCTGGAGGTTGATCACCCCATTCCAATGCTTTCTTTACATTTTTCGATTTGGACGAAGTGGCCTTTTGTCTATTCGGGTGCCTTTAGTAGTGCAGTGGGTAGATTATCTGTGACTGGATTGTCTTCGGCATTGTCTTCCACTGCAGAGCAATCTCCGTCCTCTGGTGGGTGTAGAATTATACCAATCTGCTCATCTGGCTCTTCGTTGTCCAAGACATGGTCAATGACTTCGTTCAATCTGAAAAGTAGCATACAAAATATTTGTTCTCACTATGTAGTTTATGAAATAAGGCTTCTAACAAAAACATTCCCAATGTAATAATTATTAGTAATATAGTATAAATAAAATGACCCTCTATATCTGAAGCTGCGTGGCGCAATGTTAACGTGTTGAACAATAGACATTTTTTGTAGAAATTGAAAAAATAGGTTGATTATCAATAAATTTTTTAACCGAAACTAAAATTTCCCAATATGGAAAAAATGAATATCTTATACAAACATACACGCAATAATCGTTATAACAATCACACACATATAAAGTACAATATTTTTAAATTACAATGAAAAATACCACTCAAAAACTTACTAAATTATTATTTCACAACTTTACTAATAAAATATATCATAAATACAAGTCGTTACCTTTGAATTGCCAGTGATTTAGCTTCACGTTGTCGTTTCATTGCATTTGTAAAAATTCGCAGTTTTAAACTTCGTGCTAAATATTTTTTCAAAAATTATTTTAAACAAATTTTTGAAAAATGTTTTTTTATTACTTATAATAATCAATATATGGTCCAAACCGCAGTAACGCTTGGGATAAAATATTAACATTTCTATGTAAAGTGTCTTTGTACTTCCCAGAAAATGTATGTTTTAACTTATTATCACTTTAATATAAAAGCTTGGATTGTATTTATTAGTTTTGGAAAATTTGGAATGAATCATTCATTTATTTGTATGTTATAATATAATTTTTAAATGTAACGCTCGGGACAAACCAATTTTCAGTTGTTTTTCATTTATCCAATTAACCTTAAATTCTATCTCAGTTATACAAAAAAATAAAACCAAAACAGTTTTATCCAACATAGTTATATTATATTATTTATCAAAAATAAAGATTAACTTACATGATATCATGAACACATTATTATAAGGCAATATGTAGGTAACGCTCGGGACAATGTTTTATTGTATCCGATGAACAGTAGAATGTGATAAATTGGCGAACAATTTTGTTTCTACTTGACAATGGCCAGCACATGTAATGCAATGAATCTTTTGTGTGCCCTTAATAGTGCGTGCTTTCTTGAACAATTCTTCAACTTCACCTTTGTGTAGGTCAATGAGTTGTTTGGGAATGTAAATTACGTTTACATTGGTCTTTTTACAGAGGTGTGAACAAAACTTTAAGCATTTGTGATTACAGCCCCTCTACTCATTTCTTGATTTGCCATTTGCTTAACACGACCTCCAATGCCACCGACCACTCCTTTGCCATGGCATAATGCAAAGAAGTTCCAGACTGTTTTAATTTCGAATAGTTCATCATATTTGCTTAATAAACTAAACGCAACTTTACATTTGAATTGGCTAGCAGCCCCATCACTTTAGATATTCAGAACATCATATTTGTTTAGTTGACAAACTGAATATAAAAAGCGGATTATGCTTTTCAAAAATGAATAAACAGAGTATTTGTCATGTTCCAAACAATTGCTTACAATGGCAAATGAGATCGTATTTGCACCATTCCAATACACTGCTGTGAATATTGTTATAGATTTTTGGTTCCAGTGTGCTGACTGCACCTCATCCTGATACTGTTGGGTGTTGTTTTCACTAAAATCAACTTGAAGTACCTGAGACTCTTTACGTTGTTTTTACATAGAAAACTTTATAGAATTTTTCTTTAGCAAATGAGTGTGAAGAAAACTAGAACCTTTCTTCAAAACACCAAATTACGTATTTTCCTTACATTTATCATCTCTAAAGTCGCAGTTTTTGACGTTCCGATGGAGTTTATTCTTTTAAAAAAATCCCGAACAATAGTAGCAAGGAATATAATCATTGTTATTTATTGGTTTCGTTCCGAACTGTTTTCTATATAAAATTCCATCTCCTTTTGCTGTTCCTCCAAGTATCAAAATATTATGTTTAAAATTCCCATCTAGACGAATTTTCTCGAAATGTTTATCATATTCTTCTGATAATTTTGGATTACAAGTTGCTTTTTCGACCAGGAATTCGTTTTTGTGGCAAGATAATAAATGCTGTAGATGCTACCTTAATTGTTTCCATTAAGACAACTTAAGAAAATATTGTATTACCTCATAATCTTCAATCATTGTTGATAGGTCCACAATAGTGTCAAATGATAGAGCGAGGTCGATTTCGTGGTTCTGAAATTGGACTTAAAACAATTAAAATCATATTTATTTAAGAATAAAGGTTAGTTAAATATGATACTAGTGCTTACAAATTTGGAATAACCAATTATAATCAAAGCGATGAGACATTATATATTTTATTTAGGCGAAAAAACGATCGAATTCCTATAGGAATACTTGTATACGTAAGTAATTGTACATTATCGTTATATATAACGATAACGTATAATTACTTACGTATACAAGTTAATTAGTAAGAATAATATATTTTGGAAATTTAGTTTCAACAGTTGGACAAGGTTATTAAATTTATTTTTTGATTATTTATTTATGTTTGTTTCGTTACTAAAAGGGCCTGAAATAATAAGTTAAATAACATGAAAAGAAAAGTTAAATCAAAAGGAATTTCAGAAATCTTAGGAACCAAATTGAAAATTAGTAAAGTTTACAAAGTGTTAATAAAGTTTACAAAGTGTTAACTAAGAGATAAAGTTTGAAAAAGAAATTTAGATTTAATAATTATTATTATTTATTAGCCTCTGTGATAAAAAAATCAATACTTTCTAAGTTTAGTTTAAACAGCTGAACAACGTGTTTATAGAGTTAAGCGGACTTTAATTTTTCTAAAACAAATTAAATACCTATATAACTTACATTACTAAACATTTCTGCAGATTCTCTGTTGATGTCTGTGTTTTGTTCCGCGACGTTGGGAGTCTATAATGATAAGTTACATAATATTAAACTAAGAGAAATTTCTCAAGACTCTTCCTAAAATCTCAACAAACAAAAGCTATTTATTTGACATTTTTTCAATATTAACAACAAACAATAATACTTGTTATACCTTTGTTCGAAAACACAATTTTGAAAATATAAATTTCTACATAACAATAATAATATGTATGTATTTGTCACTGTTATAAATAATACATAATCAAAATCAAACGCTAATAAAAGAATTAGCATGTTTTGTTTTAGTTCACTGTCAATCTTTAATAATTGAAATCCCTAAATGTATTTTTATAAAAGTATACATTTAAAGTCTTAACAAATTATCTGTCTGATTTAAATTTCGTCCATATGGGGTGTTTGCTCAAACGAGCAGGAAATGCTCAGTAAATTTGTATTTGTGTATATAATTTATATAGAGTGTCTCGTTTGAGCGAACTATTTACCCATTTATAAATATATTTTGATAACCACAATGACTATGTATATTTTTGTAAATATATATTTGAAGAAATCGGTCATGTTTTCAAAGTGGCTGTGAATTTTAATATATGAAGTCCATAAACTCAATTTACTAAATTACTCACTGCAATCTCGTGGAAATATTTCACGTTAGATTTATAAATATATTTTTTGGTTACCAAATTTACAAACATTTATGATAAGTTAGACATTAAATATATCAATGCTATACAGAACTGATAATATTTAACAAAACTTGTCTACTGATTTCGTATTTTTGTCTAAATGTAAAAAATAGGTATTATTCTTATGTAAATGAGTAATAATATCAAAATTAAAAATATTTTCAATCTTGATTTGAATAAATGCTAGAATAAAAAAAAATTTCAGTATAATTATGTTCTAAATGTCAGTACTTTTAAAATAATTTGACTTTAACGATTAAAAGAAAGAAAATCTAAATAATAAGTCTGAATGTAATATAAAAACGGATAAATTGAAATAAAAAGTCATTTTAAAAGTAAAATTATGACACTAATTTTAAATTGACTTTAAATTTCAAATTCAAATTCAATGTTTGAAGCTTGACCTTAATAATATGGAAAGCAGATTAATATATATATAATATAAAATAATTAAAGATTACTTACTCTAAGTAACCTTTCCATTGAATTAAATATTTACCACGTTTGCACTTACCTCTTATAGGATACATTTTTACAACGATCATATATATGACAGCGCGCTGTATTGCCTTTTATATCTACGCATTTGAAAATTTCACAATTTTAAAATAGAGTTTGTATATTTAAAATTTATCAACCAATCAAAATTGAGTCTATATACTACTTATATTTTTGTATCGATAGGATCCGCACTAAGCGTAAGATCTGCACTTCTTATTTTAAGCGTTGTGCATCTATAGGTTTTTATATTAAAGTGAAGTGACTAATTATTCAGTGTTCGTTTATGGAAAATATATCATAAGGATGAATGACGAATCGTATGATGTTCTCATTTAATCAATAAACACAAGTCTGCACAGCCACAGTTTAACACTTATTTTATACACAACTGCATAACTACGTTTGTGTGAGTATCGGTGCACTTGTCCACATTGGTCCACTCACTGCTACAGGAGGAACGTTTAGTTCACGTATTTCTATAGTCGGACGACGAGCAGCAATTGCTGGGGCGATCATGTCAAACGCGAGTGCTTCGATGAATAATCAACAACGATGGGATTTACCATGCTGGTAATCAGGGTAGACAGAAAGGAAGATCACAAAATAATTGTACTCAGCAATGTTTTGAACAAATATCAAGGGCCACCTGCAAGATTTACGCTGGCTTGAATAATTCCGAATTAGTTTGTCAGTTGAGTCGACTGCCCTCATGGTTTTGTTATAGTGTAATATTATTTCTGGCTTCTTGTCTGGGCGGTCAAGGTGCACTTCGGAAGCGTGATACTGAGTTGAGAGCAAAATTACATTTCTACCATTTTTTGGAATGTACGACACCAAAAGTTGTTTCATTGTTGAATTAAAATTCACTAGAACCATCTGCCCTGTGCTTTGTATCAAACAATACAGGTGAGACGAAACACGATTCTTCCTGACATTACCACATAGAATCAGTCGATTGTAATATAATGAATTGGCTAGCACATCAGAAGTAAAGAAATTATCAGTTGAACAGACTCTACCTGATCCATAAAATGAAGAACCCAGTTGCTGAACCACTGGTAGCTTGGTCAGTCTCGGATTCTTGGCCTTGCAATCCGGGTATAAAGTTCAAATTTGCCAACAAAAGCTGTTTCAACATCACAGCAAACCCATACTTTGAGTCGGTATTTTCCCTGCTTATTGGGGATATACATATACTTTGAATGGATATCGACCCCTCAATATCACTAGTTGCTCGTTTACACATATGTGAGAGCCGGGTGTGTAAGATGATCGACATTTTGCAACACATTTATCGTGTATTGTACGGATAGAAGCCATTTTGTCTCTTTCTCGGCGTTCAATGCGTGTCTCTCTATCATCAAACCGTAGCACTCTATAGTTATCTTTTGGAACCTAGTTCTACTCATTGCACTTGAAAAAAAGGGTCGTCTCAATTCTTTATCCCACAAGTGACGAATTGGCTCAATTGTTCCGTGATATCAGTCCATCTATTTTCGAAAACGCAGTTGTCATCTTCATTGCTATGACGAACAATAATACTGGGAATTTTTGCTGTCACAAAGCACTTCAGGGAATCAAGATGACTAGTTGCAAGCTCAGCTACTCGACGAAGGGAACCAACTTGTTCTTGAACAATATTTTGAAGCGGTGGTCTTCCTCTATTGTTATCAAATTGAGGTGCTGGTATCCAGTTGGTGCCATCACGGGACGTGTATTTGTTTCGTGTATCTCTATCATCCTCATCTGTACTCGAAGAATCCTCACTTCCTGCCGATTGTTCTTCTAAATCTGATTGTCTATTTTCCCGATCAGAATCTCGATATTCCTCTGCATCTAACTCTCTATTTTCTTCATCTGATGCTGCAATTTCTTATCACTAGTAGAATCAACTTGTACAAATAAGCGGCGCATTGCTAATATAGCAGAATGCCGGGGCAATCTTTGGGCCATTGCACCCCAAAAGGTAGATTGTCAACTTTTGTAAATCTAGACAGTAATATCTGACAACAAAACCACACTATAATGTGGAATTTACAAAAATATCTGTATTGCACTTTGATTGTTTAGTCTCAAATAGCCAATCAAAATAGGTATACTTAATTTTGAAATTATTTCATTGAAATTGAATACAGTGTGTTGGGTGCAGTGACCATTAAACTATAGATCACCGGCCTGACCGCCAGGCCCGACTGCTCTGAAAAGTTTGAATCGATATTTTCTTACGTCTTTCGATTAGTACTCAAAACGTTGCACGGGCTGCCGAAAACAGAAAAATTACGCGTGAAAAACTGCGTTTAACGCCATGAAAACGACATTTAAACACATAGGAACGTCTTTTGAACGCACTGAAACGTGAACTAAAAAGCGTCCATTTAAAGAGAAAGAAATCACAGTCGTAGTACTATCAGTAGGGTATAACATACCTATTACTTAATATCAATTATTACATTTATATATAGATATAATTATCTATGGTGAAACTAAATTTTGAAATCATAGTAATGTGTAAACTTGATTGTAAATTCGCTAGCGACCTCAAGGTATACAACGTTCCTTTTTTTAACACGTATAAGTATTTTTTACAGCATTATTTTCAATTTTATGGTTAATATTTATCAGCATCTTTATATAAAATTTAATCATGGTACTCAAATTCCAAAAAAGATATAGTCAATAGAAAGAGTGTCTGGGGTCGACAGTGACCCCAACGGCATTAGAAGGTTAATAAATGTAAAGATAGCAGTCGCGCATCTTTACATTCTTACATAATCTTTGGCGTATAGTTTATAAAATCATGCGGGCGCCGTTGTAGGGCTCTCCATATTTCTAGTATGGTAACATCAGCAGCTACTAAAGTGAGGGAAAGGTTTGATAATGGCTTTCTAACACATCCAAATCCTAATCGCATTTGAAAGATGGCATAGTTTTCTGTATCCCCTTTAGATTTCCCACCTAAAAGGCCATATAAATTTTTTTTTAAATTGCAAACAAAACTTCATAAATGTGTCTTCTGGAATGGATTATTGTTGCATAGCCGTATGCTCAACAAAAATCTACATTTTATTTGCAATAAAAATGTGTCATGTGGCAAATTGTATGTCATTTTATGATATGTTGTATATTTTATATTAAACCGATTAGCTTAAATGCTAACTTTATATGTACCTACAATTTCTAACAAAATATAGCTCTTTGGAATAATTATGTATTATATTGTAATATATGATTGATTTATGCGATCTTCTTCCCTTTCCAGATTTAATCGATAAATAAGTAAGAAGCTAACCCTTGTCAATCATGTCAACTAAAAACAAGTTAATAGTTGCCATGACGGTGCTGGCTATTGGGACAGCTATGGTTCCCATTTGGGTCATTCCTTACTATAATCCAAATTCTTTCCAAGAGGAACAGAAAAAGAATCGAAGGAACATAATTCAATCGGAGATCCAGCCTGGTGACATGCGAATCTGGTCTGATCCTTTCAAGAATCGGACTGACAAATAGTATTACTCTTCCCTGTATATCTTGTTTTCTTGCTATAAATTTTGTAAATATTGCTTTAGTAATGCATTAAATGCTGCAGATATGTGTATAGATTAGTATGTTTTATAACTTTAATATCAACAATAAATATTTTTGATTGAATTTTTTGTTGTTTTCTGATTTATTTTCTTTATATGTTACATTAAGTGTGCGTTTCAACGTTTGAAATACTAACAAATTATTATAGTATAGACTATATGAATTTTATAAACTTATTTTTATATACAATTACATATGTTAACGACTAATTTATGGCAATTTTTAAAAGTATTACTGACATTTTAACAGTGCAAATTAATATTACTATATTATACTTTTCAATGGCTGTTAATGATAATATACTATTTATTACGCAAATTTTCGGATGAGACTTCCCTTTTCAAGCGAGAATAAAGTAATGTACATGAAAAATAGTGACTTTATCGAGATATACGTATATAATATATGAAATAGAAATAGTAAGCAAATTAGATTTGTATACAAAACATTCCTAAAGTAGTTAAGTTTTATAATTTGCACTTAAAGAGGAGGAGAGGTTTATTCATCGGAAGATATTATAACTGTTACTTGTATCTTGATAAAAAATGTTTTTTTTGTAATTTTTTTGTAAACAAATTGCAATAAATGCATTAATATGTATAGAAATGTTGGTATAACATAGTTTTACAAAATGAAATAAACTACTGTTGAGAGTAGATGTCACTCGAGATATTTCACACACAGAAATAACAAAATAAAATATAAATTCATGACATATTAATGACATATAGATGAGCTACATATACTCGAAAAGTAGATCATTACCACATCCATTGCATTTTGAATTCCGCGCTAATTGCAGTTATACCTTGAGTTGGCTTCGAAGTGTGAATTCGAACCACATCTATAGCACGAACGTGTATCCATCGATTCCATGTTTGCTGTGCTTTTTAGCAGTCTGGATGCGTTTGTATTCGTAAGTTGCTGACTTAGTGTGGTCTTTCCAAAAAAAATTGTGTTGCAGCAACATCGAGGCCAGTGGTGTTGATACTTTGCCTTTCCATTCTAGCGCGCTCGTTGTCTTCGCCTTTTTTATCGCTAGGTCAAATGTAAGTTGGTGTCATCCTCCGATAGCAGACGCTCTCCTAGTCTGTTGTCATGAACTCTTATGATTAAGTAAATGCTGTGAATGCTTCAAAGTTTTGGAGCTGGTAATCTATCATAAAGATGAGTGTCTTTATTTCGCTTTGACGACGAGGAAGTAATTTTAAAATTGTCGGAGGAAAAACTTATAGTCATTTAATTTCTTTTGAATTGGAAAGGAGAATTAGGTGATATTGCAAAATTTGCAATTGAAATTAAATCAGAATATCCCTACATATTAGAAAATATTTTAATATGTAATGTATAGTAATCGTTCAAATAATCCGTTTATAGCACGCCACTATAATGTTGAATCCTCTTTGATTCTGTAAAATAATAATTAAAAAAATGTTTCTTATTAAAATTGTATTTAGTACAACGTGTATGTCCAACGCGTGAGTCTTACTGCAAGGAATATGTAGTGACAGCGGTACAAATAGATAGTTAAAGGCTGATCAATAAATGTCGATCTGGTGGATGTCTCTGCATTGGTTAATTTGGGTACCTATATAAGCCTTCTATCAAGAAAGAAATATATAACCATATTTGGCTCTATAGACCTAAATTATGCTTCACCACACGTATTTATATACGACCGTATTATGCCCCCTCTCAGACATGACTCCTTTCGGCTGCTTTTATGGCCGCGTTGAGTTTATACAAGTGTTTCAAAAACATAATTGTTAACATTTATAATAATATTTATACATGTTAGAAAATGCATTTTGCTGCAGTTTTTATGTTAAGTATAACATAGGATCTAAAACACTTAAACAACCTAAAGTTATAGCAAATTAAAAATTATTTTTATTAAAAGTATACCTTGAATAAAATCAAGATATATTTAGCTAGCTATTATTAGTGTATTCAAATTGTAATATATATATGAACACAAGGAAAACTATCTAAAATATATATATATATGTATATAAATATCTGTTGTAAAATTAATTAATTAAATGATGCCTATTATTATTCTATAAATACAATAATAATATAAAAATTCATACCATTAATTAATATAACAGATATTTATACATACGTAGGTACCAGCCTTCGTTCTGTCAAAGAGAATTCCAAAACAATGCCTGCCAGCAGCCTAAAGATATAGATTGACAAACTAATGCATGTACAATTTTTTAAATTTAAATTGTAATTACATTTTTTTAATAGATTATTTGTGCAAAATTACAATTCACTACAACTTTGAAAGTTAGTATACATTTCAGTAATAAATTATCCAGGCAATTAAAACTGGTTCAGATAAAGAAAATATAGATTGTCTTTTATATATGTAATAATTTTCATTAATATCGGTCGTTAGCTAAATAATGAAATGTACAAAAACATTATTTGCATAATTTTGTGCCAAAAAAGGCCAAATGTGCAATCTGCGGGGCTATACGCATGAACAGTCAGTTGTTTTACTGCACCAATAAAATTAAGTACGGACCTAGCAACGAGCTTACAGGTAC